>CATIWR010084302.1:0-50793 GCA_949677035.1 Omphalea diandra | reverse complement strand
GATTCTTATGCATTCCACCAAATCAGCAAATGTAAATCTTTCACAAACGTTCAAAGATATTGATAGACCACCATTGTAATTAATACCCAAATGATTCTAAATAATATATTCATCCCAATAAATAATCATAGAAAACTGATTTTTCATTTTAAAATACCTAATTTGAAAAAACAATCATTACAAAATATCAAAAAATAATTTTGCAAAGTCTATTTTTTAGATTATCATTACTCTATCTATTTGAAACTAAATGAAATAAATATTATAGCCAAACTTATTTAGAGATTATAATATTTTACATTAATCATATTTTATTTTTAAAATCAAAATTATTTTACATTAATTTTTTATTAATTAATTATGATATAAATGAGTTTTATATAGTTTATTTCATATTTACAATCATATTTTATTTAAATATACTTATGATATTTTATCTTTATGACGTTTTATATTGTCTCTAATATTATTATTAGTAAAAACAAGTACAAACAAATTCATAGATTCAACAAATTCATTACAAAATAAAAGTGAATAAATTTTAGGTTGATAATTTTATTTCTATTTTTTTAACTAAGTTGTAATATATTGATAAATATTATAACAATTTATTGATGACCCTAAAAATAATATTTATTAAATCACAAGTAATTAACTACATCCAAGTTTATCAAAAACAACTTAAATATAGTTTCTTAATACTAATTTAATATTGACTATCATTTAAAATGTTTACTTTACAATTAATAATTAAATGTTTATTTCATCAACTTTCAACAAAAATTAATTGTTAAATCCATAAATATTACAGTCATAAATTCATCTAAACATATTTGTTACACCAAAAAATATTATTTTATAAACTTTAACATGAGATTTTAAAGTATTATGATATCTCATTATTTAAATTAATTCATTTGCATATAAAATATAATATTATTATGCATATTACTAATCATAACTTTTTTTTTTCATATTCTAATTTTATTTTGTTGTTGAAATATTAAATTATTATTTTTAAAATGTTATATATATTATTCATTTTTAGCATGCCGAATTATATAATTTTACATGACATCTTTTTTTCATTTTTCCAAATATGCTATAATATTATATGGATTATTTTTATGTTTATATAAATATTCATTACTATATAATTTGACATGAGAATTAAAAAAAATTGTTCACTATTGACCTACTAAATTAATGTTTAACAATATAATAGCACACAAATAATAAATTGATGTCTACTTACAATTAAATTATGTAAATAATGACTATTCTCAAATAAAAATAACACAACTAATAATATTCTTGTAAATTTTTATATACAATTTTTAATCAATTTCAAACTTACAAATTATTCAGTGTCAAAATTATATTAAGTGAAAATATTTTTCATATTAATAACAACTATGCACATGTTTTTATAGAAAATTAAGTATTTCTTTTCATTATTTTTATGAGCTACACTATTATAATATATACTGAACCTAAAACATTTTAATATTGCAAAATCATATTAAAATTCGAGTTTAAAAACTAACCTTATACTTTTTTGCACAGAAAAATAGTTTCAATTCAACTCAATAATATATCTCTTTATTTCTACATACCATACAAAAAATATAATTACTATCACATTTTATTATCTAGCATCAAAGAACAAAATAAAATAAATATAAAATATTTTTTACCTGATTGAATTTCACAAGAGTAACAAAAAATTATTTGAGAGAGAAAAATTTTAAGAACAGCTGATCGAGAAATTTTAAGGAGGAGAAATTTTTCGTTACTTTCAAACCCCGTCATCGTCTAAATAGAAGATTATTTATAATATTATTCGTCCGCCAGTTTAACTGGCAGACAAACAACACTTAAACGTCTTTGCTCAGCAGATATGAGTCTTATATCTGGCAGAGATGAGCACACATTTCTGCTGCCAAGCAGAGACACAATTCTGCTGCCAAGTAGAATCTCTGCTTGCAGCAGAGAAACAAAGATTTTTGT
This sequence comes from Omphalea diandra, assembly GCA_949677035.1. Lineage (NCBI taxonomy): Eukaryota > Viridiplantae > Streptophyta > Magnoliopsida > Malpighiales > Euphorbiaceae > Omphalea > Omphalea diandra. The sequence continues at coordinate 48,783 of CATIWR010084302.1, read as the reverse complement.
TTGTAGCAGAATCATTGTAGATTTTCACGTTTGGCATGAGAATTTGTTACATATGTCTGCCAGTATAACTGGCAGACGAACAATAAAAAATTTAAAAAATTAAAATAACGGTCATTTATGGACAATAACGTTCATTAGTTTAACCGGCGGACGACTAATGTTGACTATCATTTTCGTTAAATACTTTTGAGTTTGTCTTATTTTTATAAATATTTTTTTATTTATCATATTTCTCTAATTTTTTTTTTTTCCGCTCATTTACAAATTAGCCCGACCATATGCTTGTAGCTCAACTCTATAGCTAAGTATGCTTTTGGCTGAATTCTATCTTTGTCAACCGTAGACAACTCGTCCAAAGCAGCCTCCCATTCACCAAACTCTTTATTCTTCAAGGCTGTTGCAACTGTGACAATTGAAACGGGCAGACTGGCACATCTTTTAGCAACTTCAGTTGCTACAGAATGCAACCTTTGATCGGTGTCGCTAATGCCAACCGCCATCATGTTGAATAAACTCGAAGCCTCAGCTTCTGATAGCACGTGCAGCTCGAAGTTTCTTTGTGTCCCTATCTCTTGGGATAATATATCTCGTGTTCTTGAGGTGAGTAGCATTTTACATTCTCTGTGATCATTCCCAGAAGGAATTCCTAATGCCTGTGGTTCAAGCTTTTCCCAAATATTATCCAAAATTATTAGAATCTTCACATTTATGAATCGTTGGTGCAGTTGAGATGCTCTTCCATCTTCAGTCTCTTTATCTGATTTAAGATCCATCATGTCTGCAATCTTCCCTTGAATTTTTCTGAGTTTTGGTGTTTCAGAAACAGTTACCATGCCCGCCACATCAAATAAGTTTTCTTCGATATCTTTCCTGTGGACTTCTTTCGCCAAAGTGGTTTTACTGACACCCCCTCTGCCATACACCCCTATCATGTTAACAGCAGGATCCATCACTGCATCCATAACTTTCTCAAAGCCGTACATTCTTGAATGCAAGGCCTCATTACCGTAGACTGACGGAGTCAATATTTGCTTTAGAGAGGGACGATAGGAGATTTGATTGAAACTGCCTTTCTCCCTGAGTTCAACGACCATTAAAGCTTCCTTCTGTGCTTGCTAGCTCAGCTGGTACCGCTTCTTCAAATTTGAAATCAATCCAAAAAAACACCTCTGTCCTGCTTGTTCTTCTCCATTGACAAGTTCCTCAGCCTCTTCTTGGCTTTGTTCATTTTACTAGGCCATGTTTGAATCTCACCCTTATTTCATCTTCTCGCCGTGTAGCTTCATCAACAGACTGCTGGTACCCGTTTCTGTGACTGGTCAGGTCTTCAATCTGAGTCTTCAGCTTCTTAACTTGGTTCTGAAGCCGAAAGCATAAATGAGGTGCCATTGGATGGGAACAAAAGTGATCTCAACAATAGTGGGAACGATTACATTCTTTTGGGCTTTTTCTAAATTGGACAAAGCACCAGAAAGAAACAATGAAATCAACAATATGCAGGGAAACAAGGAAAATGTTGCACAACCTCTAATTTTGGACCTCTTAATTCACTTTGTGATAAAATTATTTAAATAATTTTATCATTTTTTATGACTTAAATATCCTAGTCGGTATTAATATTTAAAAAATTATCTGCAAATTATTGCTAAGTGATAAATGCGAGTTAACAAGCATTTCAAAACTAGCAGACTGTCCAGCATAACTCGTGAAACAAAAACGAAAATGAAACAAACTGAGGTATAAATAAGGACGAGGATAGAAAAACCTTTATAATAATTTTTATTTAAAAATTATATTTGAAATAATTTAATTTCTATTTAAAAAATTTGTTAATAATTTTTATTGAAAATGTAGATTGGTATCAAACCACCACATTGGGCGGCCGAGATGCTTTTTGTTTTTCTTTCTCCTCCTTTTCATATACACATATACTAAATATTATTGAGTGACATGAAGATGCCTTCTGTGCCACCCAATAATTTTGTAAAAAAAAAATGGTATTAATAATTTTATAATACTATTTGATGTTTTCTTTATAATAAATTTCTTTATCTTCAGCCAATAGTTGTGATGAGTCTTTGATTAATCAAACAAATTAAAGTCTTGTTTCTTTAGTATCAAATTAAACATTTAATCATAACTTTTAATCTTGTTTTTACTAAATTATTGTGGCGGTCCAATTATATCATCATTATCGATATTACTTAATATAAAGTTTGATCTTAAATTACATATATTTTTATCATTTGCAACACACATTTTTTATCCCCATTTTTCTTCATTTAATAATAAAAAATATGATTTTTTAATTTAATTTAGACTAATATTCAAAATCATAATTTTATAATTTTGAACATCATTTGTACTAGCTTTGGTCAGAGGGTGAGTCATGAGAAAACTAGAATTTGTCATTCAAAAAATTTTAGCTTACCATTAGTGAATTATTTACTGGTTTTGTGTTGACAGATGACATATACGTCTTTTTCACTCTTAAGTCTACATATCAATATATTTTAGTTAATGTTCAATATAAATTATGGGGTTGGAATGCTTCACAGTTATCTCTAGTAAGTAATGTTACTTCAACTCAATCTTTGCTTGTTACTCATTTATTTTATACTAAACAAATGTCTACATTTATTTGGGGTTCTATTGATGAGAAGAGAAATTGTGTTGGGGTCTTATTACTGATCCTAACAATTTTTAGGTTCAAATTTTGCATGATAAAATATAAAATTTCCTACCCTTTGAAGCATGTCTTTTTTTTTTTTTTTTTTTCAACTGCTAAGTGATCTCACATTTGGTGGGGAGTGACTTTAGTATGGAATGATGTTTTAAAGGAAGGTCCATCGGCCTGTTGATAATGGTTTCAGGATATTTTGGATGAATGGCTTTCTTGGACAGGCCTCTTGCCCAGCTCACTGTCACAGCTTCGCCTTTAGAGTATCATTATTAGTTGGTAGACAATGTTGCTATCCATACTACTTAAAATTAAAGCCAAAGGTTTTTTTTTTTTTTTTTTTTTAATGCAATCTTCTTCTAGATTCTATATTTTAGACAAATTTTTTGAAGGCAAAAATTAATATTTGAAATTACTTACTATTTTAAAAATAAGGAAAATTATAAGAACCGTTGGATTGTCTTCAGTTCAGCAGGCCGGGTTCGGCCCAAACCCAAATCAATTTTTATTTATTTTAGTATCCACTCCAAATAAAGGTTAAAATAAACGAATTTAAGATGAAAATTAATTTGATTAAATTAATATAAGAATATAATGTAAAAATGGCCAGGTTTAGGGAAATTAGGGAGAAAATCTCTTATCTCTTATAATTAAGGATGAAAGTGCGTGATTTAAATCGAATAACTTAATTTAATTGATATCATTTAATCTACATGATTGAAATTTTTAAACATTTAATTTAATTTTAAATGTTCTTATATATATATATATATATATATATATATATATATATATATATTTATTATATGAATAATAATGTATGGAACAATGATATATTTTCTAAAAAGTTGAAATTCTTCTAACCTAAATATATTTAAGTCCAAGATGGTTTTAAAGTTCAAAACTATTTTAAAATCAAACTGACTGAATCAACATGTCAATTTGATTTTATTTTTAATTTTTATATCATTTAATTTAAAAAATTTAATCAAAGATTTTAATTTTTATATCATTTAATTTTAAAAATTTAATCAAAGATTTTATTTTTAATTTTTATATCCTTTTATTTAATTTAATTTAATTTAAAAAATTTAATCAAATATTATTAAACGGACAAATGTTGAACCCTAATCATAATTTTGCAAGAAAAGACCAGTCGAAATGTCTACTTTTTCTCAATGATGTAGCATGCCGTTGATCAAGTTATTATTTAATTTGTTTGGTCAATTTACTTGATGCAAATATATTTTATTTTATCTAATTATACATTATAACTAGCTGAGAATTGAATAATTCCAATAATGTGATGGTAAGTAATTTCATTTTTTTGTTGGTTTTTCTTGAAAAAAGAAGTAATATATTTTGAACTTTATATTTATACATTTCGAATTTTTTTTATCCTCGTATCAATTATTATATATGCTCATTAAATTTACATTTATTTAATTTTATCAATAAATTTAATTGCTCACTTATGCTTAATATGCTAATTATGAGTATGAATGAGTATAAATAGAATCGAAGTAGATAGAGTGATCAATAATTTATTATTCATATATTTATATAGATAGTCATACTTAGTTCAAACTAAATATTTTAAAAATATTTAGTTTGAGCTAAGTATAATTAAACTCAATTTTAGTAAAAAGGAAAAAGTATTCGTGTTGTTGTTTATTACAAAAACGTATTTTGGAAAATATTTGAATTATATTTTAACTGAAAAAAAAATCTAAACTAACAATTAATAAACACTATTTTCATAAAATATAATTTTTCCCTAAAATATTTTTATTTCCCAAAATACCCTTAAAATAGCTCAGTGTGGATCACATAGTGGCAAGACCATGAATAAAATGGGTTCAGGTGGACAAATTAATGCCCAAAAAAAAGTGAGAAAAGAAAAACTATTACATGGTTGCATTATTGTTAATTTCAAGAAAATCAAGAACTGTTACATAATATCATGTACAATTATACTGTAAAGAAGAAAAGATGATTAAATAAATAGGTATTTTTATCAAATTCATACCCGATCATATATTATTAAGTTAAAAATGTCTTTGTATCATCTATAAATAAGAATATGAGTTAGTATATGAGTATGAGTGAAGTGTATCGTCCCTAGTTACTGCAATATCAAATCCATTGCTAACAGGAAAATTGACGAGTACATCTAATTTCATTTTGTTTTTGGGTGGGAGTGAATTATTTTTCGTTTGATTCATAATGTCATATACTTAATATAAAATAAATTAAATAAAAAGGTCCTCAATAAAGAGTGAATATAAAAGAGTAAATGGATATGAGTAAATTATCATTTCTAATTGTAACAACGTCAAATTCGTTACTGATAGGAAAATTCGACAATTATATGCAACTTCAAGGCTTTTTTTTTTTTTTTTTTTTGGTTGGGGTGAATTATTTTCCATTTGATTCATGACGTAATATACATGATATAAATATAAAATATAAAATAAACTAAAGGAAAGAGTCCTCGTTGAAATATAAAAGGACATGTAGAATAAAGAAGAACACTTATTTGATAATCAAGGCCAATTTGGGCAATACAATCACAAATCTCATATAGAAAAGCGAAATAAGAAAAAGAAATAATACAATGTTTAAAATGTAATACGAATTAAAACAACTTTTAGAAAGAAAAGAGTATGATTAATTTCACACATATTTACTTGGAGGCTTGATGGAGGAAGTAGAAAATGCCCACCAAAGTGACTGGGAAAAGCAGCATCAGAAGAGGGGATGGTGGCTGTAAAGGACCCATCTCCAGTGGGGCAAAGAAAAGAATCAAACCAATCATCACAAGAGCTATGGTTGAACCAATTCCCCAACCGTATTCTTCCTCCATTATTTTCCCCTCAATATTTGGTTCACCAAGAAAAGAATTTTTGAGTGTTTGTAATTTGGCGGGTAGAAGCAGTGATCACACAGATTTGAGTGCGAGTAAAGTCACATATATAGTCTTGCATGGTGACTCTTGGAGAAAGGCACAACGATTGGCAATGTGAAACAAAAACTCAATAGAAAACTTAGCAAATATAGCCATCGGTTAAAAGGGTTATTTTCTTTATCGTCATTGATCCATGATCCGGTCATTGTGCAGGCAACACTAGAGTTTTTCAAGAAGTTCAATGCTTCTATCAGCACAGACTTCCAATTTGTTATTGATGATATACCTGCTGAGGATTCTTTAGCAGTTGGAGTTGCATGGCATTTAGGTATGTTGAAAGAACAAATCATCATCCCTCTTAGATACCTTTGTCTTGTTAGGATTTTTTTCTCATCTTATTCACGGTGTTAACGGAATGGAAGGGAAAGCCATTCCCATTCAGTAAAGGATGCAGCTTTTGTCGGCTAGAGGTCGTCAATGGCAGAATTCAAATAATGTAAGTGAAGCTTTGATGTGAACTTGTTATGTTATAGAGATTGATGAAGTGTGTATCAATCTTGTTTGCCATGGAAATTTTTGTTCATAAATTGCATTGATGATGATCGGCAATTCAATTTTCGTTCTAAAATTTGCTATCTTATTCCTTAAGCAGATGGTGAAAACTTTATCTGTTAAACCGCACATTGAAAAATAACTAAGTAATTAAAGGGTTTATAAGTTGCAAAATCAACTAATTAATTGACTATTCTAGTCTTTTAACAATAATTGGATCTAATCTCATCTAAGTCTACTTTGACTGAAGATTTGTTGAGAATACAATTTTTTTTTTCTGATGTAGGGCAGAAATTTTTTTTTATTTTTATTTTTTTGAAATGACAAGCACTATCTTGCTGTTATTGAATTTCAGTGTTAATTAACTAATAATATTGGTTCAGGATTAAAAAAAAAAAATAGTGCTTAGACAACTTATATTCAATTGGTTTGAAGTGTGTTTATTTCAAATTTATTATTGATGCAAAAATTTGTATTTATCTTCTGAAAACAGTTATCGACGTGACAGTGTCGAGCCTGCAATTAAGCCTGGAGAGGCAACACTGGTAAGTAGTTATTATGCTCTTATTCCATAACTGATCTGTATGTATGGAGTGATAGAGAATAGGATTTCATTAACCGGAAAACAGTACAATGCATAGGTTTCCTCTTTGAGTAATTCAGTGTATTGACATATCGGAATATTTTTAGTATAAAATATTTATTAGAATAAAAAATAAATCAAAAGTTTTTTTTATTACAATGAGAAATGATTGAGAAAATAAAGTACGAATGATTTTCATAAATTCAAATCAACTGTTGATACTTGTATAATTTTCATTTGTTTAAAATATAACATCTTAGAAAAATATGATTACAAAGAAAAAAAAATGATTACTTAAATTTACAAGGATCATTCTATATTAGAGTGATGCATGTTGTCATGCGGTCAAAAGCTAATAAAAATACAAATCCACCATTTTTTTCTTAAATTTCCCAACTTTGCAAATCCTAAAATGTTTTGTTTTACTCCAGTAGCACCAGCAGCTGTAAATGGCAGCTTGATATCGGTCTGGGAAGTAGATAAGCGTTTGATCTTGGGTTTCTCAGCTGCTTTTCAGAGTCTCTGTAGGGCAAGCTTATCTTCTGAAAAGTCTATTCCTTCAGTTGCCTTGAAATTACTAACCAAGAAATCCAGCAGAGAATTATCAAAACCTTTCCCCTCCCAAGGAAGTGTCTCCATTCATTGCTTTAACCTGATTAAGAGACCAATTTACTTTATTTGACAAAGAAAAATGTAAAAGGCAACATGAACATAAACAACAAAATGCATACCTCAAATACGCCATCTGAAATTTCTAAAATAGAAACATCAAAATTTCCACCACCAAGATCAACAATTGCTATGAGACCTTGTTATTTAAGCAATAAGATAGTGCAACTGCAGTTAGTTCATTAATAACACTCTGAACATCTAGACCATTGAAATCTGAGCCATTTAACAGGTCTGCCTCACCTCTTTCCTCATCAACTCTAAAACAGCATCATTAACTGCAAATTGATACAAAATCTCCACTTTTAGTTCCATGTCCTACTGCGGTGAAATCCATAATGTTTTAACACTATTTGAAGCTTTAAAAAACTTCTTAAGATCTACATCTAGTCCCACCTTTCCAATTAAGTAACCAAAAAGAAAATTTCCCAGATGAATAATGTCCTGGATTACCATATTTCCCATGTCATCCTCATCATCCCAAACTGCACCAGACCATCTTCATCTTCAGACTCCTCTCCAATGATGTTTTCTCTTCAATTCTTCATAGAAGAAAAGTTCTACCAAATGTCAGAACTCCTGGAAATAAATAATGTACTATCCACATGGAATTCCTCATAGTACCACAAATGGAGGTGGAGGCAATACCTTGGGCTCTTCAGGAGATCTCATTTTAGCACCTGAAACCAAAGGAACAATAAATTAATTATATGAAAATAACCCATCATTAAATTAAACAACCCAATTGTTTCACTCTCCCCGTAGATAGATTTTCTGACATGCACTGCCTCTAAAAAGTGACAAACAAATGAATTTGAAGGAAGATTAGAGCTAACCTCAGACATTCTCAAGAATATGCTATTCAGTTTATTAGTATTTTGCAAAATCAAATCATTCATTGGTCCAACTGAACATTATAGGATGACATTTTTTTTCATATAAAAAGACAAAATCCCAAAAAAAAAAAAAATCTGTAACCATCAACTGCAAACTCATAATAATCACTTAATAGTTGACGTACTATGCCTTTCCCGATGGCACTGCAATTGCTTGCCTAACGTAGACTTCAACTCAAGTGGATTATGGTATGGATATATGGTTTGAATTCTTAAGAAAAATAAAAGATAAAGAACATAAGTTAAGTCCTTATTTGTTGATACTACCACTCATGCACGACATTGCTCTTCTGGTTTGAGTGGATCAAGAACAAAAATGATTTGTTTTGATTTTCATCGCCAATGTCAAATGCTGGTATATTTGCTGCTCTAGTTTGTTAGAAAATAAAAGGGTAAAATGCATCTGAGCCCTCAATATTATGACCATTTCTGTTATTGATACCACATACTTTTCTTCATCAACATTAAGCCCTGCTACTCTTATTTTTAGCTGATTTACCCTTTTTTAACAACTCTTTCACAACAAGCTGAGGAAGCACGTAAACGAGTTGTTGAATGCTCTTGAGAATACAAAATCATGAAGCTCTCATACTTTTGCCCTCTACTATCATTATTTTTGCTATTAAGCCCTCATATTTTTGCCTTTGTATATTTATATGAGTTAAATTTTTCTTTTGATAAATTTTATAAAATCTAAAAATATTTTTTGTATTTAGGAAAGAGAAAATTATTTTTAAAAAATGAATTAATCTTCTTTTTTATCAGAAAATCATTGTTTGTTGATTGATTTTTCTAGATTTGTTAAACATTTAAAATAATATACAAACAAAATTTTTCTATCAAATAAAGAACCATTATTTCAATTGAAAATATTAATATTATATTTATACTTTTAATTTCTCATAGTATATAATAGACATTCAAATCATCAAACTACTATATTATCAATAAAGATAAATACAAAATTAAATATATAATAATTTTGCTATTTTTTATTCCATCCATATCCAATTGGATTTAAATTTTAAAAATATTATATAGGCTCAAAAATCAAATATTTTCATAATATTATCCTAAATACATATTCAATATTAATGAATTGATTATTCTAATTTTTGGATAGTACTTTACAAAAGAATTTAAAATTCTCATAATATATAATATCATCTCATCAAATAAAAGAGAATAATAAAATATTGACAAAAATAATCTTATTTAAATTACAAATAATTATCTCTATTTTAAAAAATAATTCAATAGCTTATTATTCTTTAATGTATCGAATGTAATCAACATATAGTGAAAATAAATCTCTTTTTAAGTAATAAATAAAAAATTTCAAACATGTAAGTATCAAATATTATGAATTTTTGAATATGTAATTAAGTACTATTGTTTCACTAATTGAGCATTAGCGTTTCAATTTTGAAGATAACATAAATAAAATAGAACATGAAAATATATTCAATAATAAAACTAAATTTTGTCTTTGATATGCTTTACAAAAGAAATAAATAAATAAATAAAAATAATATATATAATAACATATAAAATTTTTATTAATATTACTATAACAGGAGGAGTAGTTTTAGATGGAGGGTATAGAGTGTTTGATAATTATTATTTATGTGAAAAATATATTTAAGATAATTTATAATTAATTTTTAAGTAATAATTTTATATATATTTGGATCGATAGAATTTTCAATAGATTTAAATATTAACATTCTAACTCGATTCAATCGTTTAAAAATGTATACCTTATGTTGACTTAACTAAATTGACCAATTTTTCATGTTCGAATCATTTTTTTTTAATTGATCCACTCCTAGCTATTAAGGCAACCATTTGGTAAGGAAAATAATAATCTGAATAGTAAATAATATGTGGAACTCTAAATTCAGAATTAAATTTTGAACTTTGATTGAAATAGTAGCTAAGAAATATTTCACATTTGAAAGGTCAATAATTGACCATTTTTGCAATATTTATCATGTTTAAAATGTGGTCACATGAAATATACTTAGTATCTCTTTAAAAAAATATATGCTTGGTATCTGGCCTCCATTAATGCCCTTCATTTGTTGTGAAGGAGCTGTTAAAAGTGGCAAATTAAATACAAGTGCGTGGGCTCAATGATAGAAATGGTCATCATATAGAGGTCTCAGAATGCATTTTACCGAAAATAAAATGTAGACAAAAGTTATCCTTCTTTTCATCATCAGATTAGTGGGCATAAGAGTCGACAATTGTAGTGATTTCACTTTCCTTTGTAACCACGTTTAGCTAAAAAATTTCAATTTCGAATTTATTTTTTCGAGTCACATTACGGTGCAATTGTTGCATTTGTGCGACAAAAAATATTAATATAATATTATTCTGTCAGACAAAAAGACATGCATAAAAGTTTTTGTCTCTATTAGAGACAAAAATAGACACTAGTAATAAGTGTTGTGTAAAAGTTCATATTTGATGTTTGAAAAAATATGCAATAAAATATAATATTAAATTTTGACAAAATTGCATTAAAAAGCCCAAACTTTAAGATTGATAGTAAAATATTCCTAATAATAATAAAATAATAATTGTAATAATACAATATTTTAAATTCTCATAATTAAATTTTGTACCATATAAAATTAAATTTCTCTATTGATAATTAAATTAACTTTCATTAAATACATAACTTAAGTTCAATCAAATTAATTGTCTTAAACATAAATGTTATATCTCACTTATATAAAGTTCAATTAAACTAATTGTCTTAAAAATAAACATTATATCTCACTTATGTAACTATCATTAAATTTTACTTACATCAAATAGTAAATCATCCATAAATAATTACTTCTCATGACATAAAATATCTCTCCTAAATAATTTTCTTTCTCAAAATTAATAAAATTCTTGTCAAATAAATATAATTTTTTCCTAATAATTAAATACTTTTAAATTAAATCATTTCACATAATATTCTTAATTATATCAACTTAAGCAATAACTCAAGTAAACTTAAATAACTTAATATCCTTAACATTCATTAATTAAATTTATTAAACATGTTTTAACATAATTTATTCACATAATATATTTATCATCATAATTATTTAAGTTATATGCTCATATTAACTATATTAATTTCATAAATTTATACAATATTTACTTAATATAATTAACTCTCATCATGTTATTAACATTAAAATCATTAAACTCATATATTCAGACTAACTTAATGTATTTTACATAATTTTTCTTACATCTCCATAAACTTCTTACTTACAAAATTAATTTTATATCTTTAAATCATTTCTCATCATATATATGTTCTTTACATATACTCATTTTAAACATATTATATATCATCATGCACTCATTTAAAATTATCTTTCTTATACACAAACATTTTATTAAACAAAGCTCTTTAAACTTAATTCAGAATAAATAACATAACATTATTAAAATAATAATCTCTTTAACATATAATCCTTCCTTTTTATAAAATACATACATACATACATACATATATATATATATATATATATATATATATATATATATATATATATATATATATATATAGACACACACACACATTAAATTATCTTCTTAATCACATTATAATATGTATACTCATCATTAAATCATTACCATTCATAATTATATACATATTAATAAATAGAAATATGGAAAACACATTCTTAAAATAACTCTAGTCATCGTAATTTCCTAAACCCAGCTTCCAAACCATACAAAACCCTCCAAAAAAATGATTTCTTCTCTACTCCTTCCCCACTCATCTCATCCCCATCCTCATCCTCATCCTCATCCTCCTTCCATCTTGCCACCACCGCCAATCACCAACATATTTGAGTAAGTAAGCTACCTATAAATATAAGCTACCCTATAAATAATTTCTAGTACTACCTCCTTGATTGTGACTTTCGATAAACATAAATTAAATCAAACAATTGAGGACACAAATATAATGATATAAGTACAACATATTTGAGGACACAAATACAATGATATAAAGTAGAACATGTTTTATTTTATATATTAAAAACTATCGTCGCTTCTTATTATAACTATATATATTTCTTATTTATGATTTTTAAAAATATCTAAATTGTACTCAATCAATTATATTGAATTAAAATGAATAAATTTAATTAATCTTAATATTTTTCTATTAAAAAAACTTAATACTTTGAATATGAAACAAATATAAAAAAAAACAATTAGATACTAAGAATATCATTCTACATGTTCACAATATAAAATAAATAATATTATTTTTGTATTATATACTAATACATATATTTGTAATATGCTATTCCTAATATTATTAAACTTGTCCATTAATATTATCCTATATTTATTATTTTATTGGTATTCTAATCTTTTAATTATATGTACATATATTTTATTTTATTATATTTATTCAATTATTATCCTTTAATAAATAATTATTACATTAATATAAATAAATTATTATATGAGTGTCTATTATATTTTATTTTTTACTTAATTATTTCTGTTATTATTTTAATATTTTTATTTCAGACTTATTTAATAAAAATTTTTGTTGAAGAGTTATTTCAAATATTACATCAAAGACAACATTGAAACTATTTAAAACTTTTTTGTCAACAATATTTGTTTAAGGGTCAATACAGATTTTTACCTCTTACCAGCTTAACCAATGACTTTTATTTTCTGTTTTTTATTGTATCATTTTTTTATTCTTTTCAGTGTTCAGCCGTCGCAAACACGTGGCTATTATTGATATTGCACCAGTGCAACAATTTTACCGTAATTTTTTCCTCTTTTTTTTTTTAACGTTGTATGCTATAGCTTTGATTTTGGTTGAAAATTTTAATTTTGATTAATTTTTTGAGTTTTGTTATTTTGGAGTAAAAAACAGAAAGTAAATATTTGTGTGTAAAATTTTTGTGAGAAGGATGAAAGATTAAAATATTTCTATCTTTTAAAAAAATATTCTATACTTTTTTTACTTTTTTGCTAATTGACTAATGAAAAAATCAATGACTTTGAATGAAAAGTTTTAAGTATCATGAAAAAATTAATAGGAAATATTTCATATAAGTTAAAAATTAAAAACTACATTTTAAAAATCAGATTAAATTGATTGATCGAAACGATAAAACTAGAAATTGAATCAATGATCAATTTGATTAGGTTTGATTTGGTTTTCAAAGTAATTTTTTATATTTTTAATCATTATAAATATATTTATAATATTTTTTTATTTTTTCAAAATTATTTTAATAATATTTTTTATATTTTATTTATTATTAAATCAATTGAATTAAATCAATCAAATTAATCAGACTGATTGAATCAAAAATTAATTAACTGAAAAATTCACTAAAAATATTGATTAAATAATAATTTAATTAATTATAACAAACATAATATGGTTTATAATAATTAACCCATTTAATAACCCAACACTCCAACAGTGACATCACAAGGACATTTTAGTAATTTTGAAGGAATTGAATATATGAACGTAAATGATTTGAAATATTCCACAAACTACTTGAAATTAATTCGAAATTAATCTAGTTGAACTCAAGTTCAAGATATTCAAGTAATCAAATGAACTGAATTTGAGTATCAATCTATTTTATTTGAGCGATTCGTGGGTCAAATCGAGATTATATATATTTACAATATTACTCTATCAAGTTTAATCGATTTATACTTATTCAAACTTAATCAAACTTATTTGAATTAAATTTTAATTTATAAAATTTATAAAAAAAATACAAGCTTAATAGAGCCGAATTTAAATATTCAAAATACTGTGTTAAACTTGATATCAAACTTAAAAATTAAAGCTGCTATAGAATTTGACAGACAGATTAGACGACTCGATTACACTCCCTAGTTAATTAAAGGGTTGCACGCCACGTTTTTCCACAGCAAGGCAACCAGTAATAAACGTGAGGCAGACACTTAAAAAGGGCGCCTTTGTCTTCAGCTGTCCCTACCAACAGGCCACAGGAGAGAAGGGGATGTTCTGAGACACCGAATCTAATTCTGCTTCGGTGTCTCCGCCTCTCATCTCTCCCCATAAATTCTCTCCTCCTCCTCCTATATCTTTTGCTTTCTTACTTGGATCATAATAGCACCCTAATTTCTTCACCTTCATTTTTCTTTCTGTTCCCTAACAAAAAGGTTTCTCTGTAATCTCTTGGATTCACTCCACAAATATAAATGTCGGCGATTTCACATTTCATGGCCTGCAGTCGTGCCAATTGCGCAGTTAGCTGTGCGGATGAGAGATTGAATTCCGGCTTAAATTGGAGGACCACCACCAGGATTTCCATGCCTTACCAGGTATCTATTTTATGGTTTTAATGTTTACAGAATGATCGATTCTTGGGTTAGTTTTATTTGGTAGAATTATGTCAAAGTTTTAATTATTTTATTTCTGATAATGTAATGTGAAATTTCTTCTAGTCATCGTTATTGGCATTTGTGAAATACAGTTGATTTGTTTATTTTCTTAAATTTGGGATGTAATGGTAGAGTAGCACATTTCGACTGGCAGTTGGTCGTTCAAGCCGAACAACTAAAGATGGAGTTGTACGCATGGCGTTGGTAGATGAGAGGGCAGCACCTGGCAGAAATTTGACTGAGCGTTCCAATATCTTGGTAATGGATTTGCTTCTCATAGACACAAAGTGTGCATATATTTCATGGGGGATCTATCCCACAAAAAATTGAACAATTTTATTATGAGAGAAGTTAAAATTCATTAAAAAAAAAAAAGAAGAGACCAAATTATAGCAAAATGAAAGTAGAGCATTGGGTTTAGTCTAATTCTTTTGCCTTCCTTGTGTGGTTTTCAATGGCAGGCTTATGATCTTGTTCAAGGAGAACTTGTAAGTTCCTTCAATTTTCTATTTATGTAGTATCTTGGATTTTTATTCTCCCTCTTCCGCATACTTATATGTTATGGAAAATGGTTTAAGCGGCTTCCTTAATGCTGTAACGCTTCCTGCTGTTTTTGCTGTGATATTTTACTAGCTTAAACATTGGCAGTTTAAGGTGATATAATGCATTTTTCATGCTGTTCTATTAGAATCTGTGGAATGCTATGCTTCTTAATGTATATGCAAGTCATATAAAAGAAAAGATTGAGGGTGTGAGACATCATGTTGTGGTGGCATCATTATACCCAAGAATGGTAAAATGATTTTTTAAGGCAACATGTTGAAATTTGAAGTATACCTTGCAGATCATATCTAATAGGGGAAAGTGTTTCATTTCATTGTAATCATGCATAAGATTGTGGATGATGAATTATTTTTATTGATATGCTACTGAATCTTCTGGTAATTTTCTTTTGTTGTCTTCATGGGACAGAACTCCTAATGTGAATGATTTAGTGTGCAGGTAAAGTGGAGTTCTGCGATGGACAAGTCAATGCCAGATCCACCAACAGCTGTCCTTTTACATGGGATTCTAGGTAGCCGAAAGAACTGGGGTAGGTGCTGTTAAGCATTTCAAGCTATGTATAATTTTAACTGTCTGTGTTCATTTGTTTGAATCAAAAAGATTCCTTGCAAATGTTTTCATTTGTTTGAATCAAAAAGATTCCTTGCAAATGTTTGGGCTTAGCATTCACTTCGAGAGTTGTTTACAACTGGATAACTTTTAGCAATATGTTATTTTTCAGTGAATGCACTCTATTCTGTATTTCTTACCTCCAACTAATTTCTCGTCAAAATAAATTCCTCAGAATCATTATTTAGGAGCTTGTCTATTTGTTTGTGTTGGATGAATCACCTTCCTCTTTTAATCTATCCAACTCATCACTCTTCTTCAAAAAGACAGTCCAATGCCCTTTAATTGCTCCAAAGACTTCTTCAACCCATCTATTTAACTTATTCTTAAAGAAATTTAATCTTTATGAACTTGAAACCTTCTTGATCACCAACAGATAACTCCCTCCAATACAATTTTTTTTAACGAATTCTCTAGAGAAGTGACAATTGCATATTATATTTATCATTACGTTAACATAGAGTTGTGTCTATGTGAGCCTTTAAATCACCATCTATACCAAGTGAAACAGAATGTTAAATAAAAGAAATGGAATGCAACTCATATCCTCTAACAAAATCTCAATACTTCAAGGGCTTGGAGTTGTTCTGCTGCCTGGTTGATTTCATGGGATCTAATATAAAAAACAAAAAGCATAAACATAGGCGTAGTGACACCATAAATAGAAGTAAGCCAGTGTGACCCTGAGCTTTAAGATCTTGAAAACCAAAAAGAGTGAAATACCTTGAAACATGGTTGACTCTAGCAGCTCATCTTGTGTCCTGGATGATAAAATGATGCCTGAGAAATAATAAGTTGGAGTCTATTCCTAATTCTTTGAATAAGGCTCTCATATAATTTGAACGGATAGCAGTAACTCATCTTTTATATTTGGCATTAGTCTCCTGAATCATGCCTTAAAATAGCTATTTCGCAACCTCTTCAACCTTCTTTTTCCTCTCATAATTGCCTTTACTTTTTTTATCAGTTGGGCTCTCTAGTTGAAGGTATAAACTCACAGAAGGTCCATCCCTCTCATCACTTACTTCATTAATTCATATCTTCCTCAGGTTTAACTGGTGGGTTTTTGAGGTGGAATTTTGTCTGCCATTTAGGGATTAGCAGTGTACTGCCTCCAATCTTAATAGCTCCAATTACGGCACCTGAAATGATATCTGTTGATACGGATTAAATAGCAGTATAAATACTTGAACTGGAGTAGTTAGAAACATACACAGGACATTTCTTCTATTTTGGAGTGATCATCAGGGGAGCAACAACCTTTGAGCAGACACAAAGATATCTTTTGAAATCATTATCATCTCCATCAAGCTATCTTGTCTGTAAACCATTCTGGATTTGTTGGGCTGGGGCAACATATTTAGGTGCAACTTATCAATCAATAGTTCCTTTTAAAGAACCTGACACCCATAGAGACTTTTGAAAACTTGATTCAATTCCCAATATGGAAATTCTACATGACTGTCAATAAGAGGCATTGATTGAAGCTTTGTTTTTCTTTTGTTAATTAGCTCCTTTCTCAGAGCATATTTTCGAACTATGCTGTATTATAGAGGTTTTTAGCTGTATCATGAGCACAATCTAAGGACATGACTAAACTAGTGGTTTATTAATCTCTATTGAATACATTTCGCAGTAATCTACAATGTCAATGGTTATTTGCATGACTTTATGTGTGTAGATGCATGGTAAAAAGTAAAAACATATTGGTTTCCAATATGATTACATAGATTGGAAATGTCACAGGAACATTTACTCGGAGATTGGCGCAGGAATTTCCTATGTGGCAGGTACTGTTTAACTTATTCTTTCTTTAATGTTATGTTGTTGTACTTGTACATGTGTACAACAAATTGTGCAAATGCTTGGTTGAGCTGATAGAGTTGTGTAATTCTCTCTTTATCAAGGTTCCAATGGAAATAAAGTGATATGCATGGGATAGAGAACATTAGTCCTGTTTTACATTTCGAAAAACTGTATTTATCCATCGAAGGAAGTGAGGGGAAAGGAAAGAATTATATCATTCCAGTGATTACTTAAGATTATCAACTTTAGAAGATACTTTGTTATATTTTTTGTCCTTGGGTTGGTCCTACTGATATAGCAAAGGATCAGGTGTAATTTAGCTGGATTGCACATATTATTTTGATTTCTGATGTTGTTTTGTCAACTGTTAGTATTATTCATTGCTGACATGTGTGTGATGCAGTTTCTTTTAGTAGACCTGCGATGCCATGGTGATTCAGCATCTCTGAGGAAGAGAGGGCCCCACACTGTTGCCTCGACTGCTTTTGATGTCTTAAAGCTAGTGTGTATCTTGTCAGCCCTGCCTATCCATTTTTATGTTTGAATCTGTACCTCTTATTTTTTTATTAGACAACATGAGATCTGATATATCCTGAAGTCAGTTTATCCGGTATATGGGCCTTATGAATCTATTGCTCTGATCTAGCTGATTATGTATCCTAAATTTCTTGCAGTTTCTTTTTTGGTGGTTATTGATAATATGGCATCTTTCATAGTACACTATTTAGTTTCTATGAGTTTTGTCAGTCTATGTAGGGTCAATTGAAATCTCTGACCAACTATTGATGGTTTCACCTTAAAACTATTGAATCATTGTAAATGCAAGAATGATAAAAATGAAGTCTTGCCCATTTGTTAGGATCAAAATGTTTCCCGATGGAGTATATTCATATCCCTTATTAGCAAACTTGCATTTCTAAGTTTCCGTTGCCTATCTTAGATGATCTTCCAAATGCAAGTTTGTAGGTTTTAGTGACGACTTTTATTTGTGAAATATAATGGACTCGACATGCTCAAGACGTAGCAGGAAAATGTTACAAATATGGTTTACTAGTTAATTAACTGCTTTAGGAATTTCTGCCAGAGAATGCTTAATGTAGGGGGATTTCATCACATTATTTTCATTTGCTTGGTAGCAGATATGTTAGCTATCTTCCTGGTATGGGAATTTTTGGTTTTTTCAGAGTATATTTTTGGTGGCTCTGCTTTTGCTCAAATATACATGTGAGCATTTTAATTATTGTATATTTTTGTGCAAATTTTATAGTTTAAGTTGATTGGTGTAAGCTCCTGTCTGAAAAGGGAAAACAAATTATATATAGTTTTAACTGCTAGCAATTGATGTGATGCATTCCTAAGCTTCTATTCATGTGTTTGTTGTATATCATGTTCCCTTTTTCTTCTGCTATCTTTATATAGCTGTAAACAAAGTAGAATGGATGAAAATGGTCCAATGGTACATCCCAAGTAGATTTGAATTAAGCTTTTGTTTGGTTGAGTTGAATTTATCCTTATCTAGAAAGAACTTGATCTTAGGTCTGCTTATGTCCTTTCTTTCTTTTGAAAAATGCTTAATGAAACCAGTTTTAAACAATGATATTTTCTGATGCAAAATTTTCTGTTATGGTACTGGGAATTTGAAATCACGTCAAAATAACATTTTATTGTTGGCTGTAATAGTGGTGCTCACTATCAGTATGGACTCTAATGGCTGGGTAAAGGGGATGGAGGAGGAGGGAGTAGGAAGAGAGAAGGAGGGATGGGGGTATACCTGTATGTATGGAGGGGAGGGGAGGGTAAGGGTACCTTTTTTTTTTTTTTTTCCCCTTAAACCTTTAAAAAAGTGAAAGGAGAAGAACATGGAATAGGAAGAAAGGGCAGCCAGCTATTGCTGGAAGCAGAATGTAATATTGCTTCTCTCTCTCTATAACTTCCTTTTAAACCGTTATTCCTAAAATATGGTTTTTATTTCTCTTCAAACCCATAACCTTATATAGAATTAAAGGTTATATATTTGATCACAAAACCTGTCAAAGTGTGTTTCTTTTAATTTTTTTTTTTGGGTCATCAACCTTTTTTATTATGTTTTTATATAAACCAAGTGTAATAATTTAGCATGTAATTCATTCTTAGCAAAATGTAATTTGGAAAAGTACCATGTGGTTTAACAGTTTTACACTTTGACCTTGTAAAATTTTTTGTGACAAAGTAAGGCTTGAAGTTTAACTCCGTTAGCATATATGATCCAAAATCACTAACACAATTAAAAATTTAGAAAAACAACTAATTTTGGCCTTGTTAACTTTTTAGAATTCCAATTCAGTCCAAATTTATCCTAAAAACAAAAAAAAAAAAGAAGAATTTCATATATTTTCACAAACAAAATATATTTAGATAAATTTATATTTAAATCACGGAAAAAATGTATTAATAAAAGAACTTTCAATCTATATTTATTTTCAAAACCAATGAATGTCTTATTTTTGAAAAATTAAATTAAAATTATAAAAAAAGTTAGACTTGAATAATGTTATATTTTTTTTGAAAAAAATTATTAAAAATTACAAATTTTTGAATTTTTTGCATTTCAAACTTCATCTTTCTTTAAAAGTCAATTACCATCATTTCTTTAAAATATTCAAAAAATTCATGAAAAATTTAAATGAAAATAAATCTAAAAAATATTAGAAAATAAATCTGAAAACTAATTTTTGTTCATCGTCATCATTATATGTTTTTCATTGCCATTTTTCATTTCAAACATGATTAAAAATTTCAAATTTAGCCCAAAAACAAATCTCAAATCTGAATATTAATAAAAATTCAAAAAAATGTGAAAATTAATTCTAGATTGAAGTATGGAAATGCAAACTCTTTTCAGATTTCTTAATCTAGAATGAATTTTCACATTTAGGTTTTGGTGTTGGGTTATCTTTGATACTTTTAATCAGTTTTGAAATGGAGATGACAATGAAGAACATATGATGATAAAGAATAGGAACCAATTTCCCAATTTATTTTTATTTAAAAAGCTTCCATGAATTTTTTTAAAAGATATTCTAAAGAAATGATGGTGATTGACATTTAAAGAAAAATGAACTTTGAAATGCATAAACATTAAAAAAAATATAAATTTTAATAATTATTTTCAAAAAATATGACAGAATATTTTTAAATAATATGGCATTCTTCAAATCTAATTTTTTATTTTTTATGATTTTGATTTAATTTTTCAAAAATATAATATTCATTTATTTTGGAAATAGATGAAGTTTAAAAGTTTATTTATTAATAGGTTTTTGGTGCGATTTAAATGTAAATTTATCTAAATATATTTTGTTTATAAAAATATATGAAAATTCTTCTGTGTTTGTTTTTAGGATAGACTTGGACTAAATTGGATATCCTAAAAATGTTACAGAACCAAAATGTGTCATTTATTAAAGTTTTTATAAATGTTAGTGATTTTGGACCATTTGTGCTAATGGAGTGAAACCTCAGGTCCTACTTCATCACAAAAAGTTTCACAAGCCTACAGTGTAACTGTGAAAGTATAGGGTATTTTTCCATACTTTTCCCATCCATTTTTACAAACTTACTTTTCATAATAAACTATTTCTTTGACAACTTTATTTTTGGTTAGGTGTAGAATAGTATTATTATTATATTTAGTGTTATTATATTTATTTTTTATATTCACAATAGCAGCAGCTGATAGTATGAGACCATGACGGGTTCTGTTATTTAAAATCATGACTGAAACTATTCCATTTTTTCCTCTGACCAGAATCTTTTATGTCTGTCTAGATATAGTACAATGGGAGAGAACATATTATAATGCTAAAAAAAAATTGCTCACTTGTAAACTAGGAAATGTTATTTGGTTTGGCTTTTGTCAGTAAGATTCTGCTAATGAAAAATGATATATATGTATGTGTTGTGTGTTTGTGATGCATGTGGTTTTGCAGTATTATATTGTATGCTATGCTTAATGAATATTTTGTTTGATATTGCAATTATCAACCGCACTGCCTAAAATATTGAGCATATTTGTGTTTAAAGCTTGAGTGTTTTAAGTTGCATAAGAAATATGGATTGGAATTTATTCTCTTGTATCCTTTTCTAATTCTTTTGTCTTGTTTTTGTTGGAATAGGTAGGACAACTTAGAATCACTCCGCGGATTCTTATTGGCCACAGTTTTGGAGGAAAAGGTACTTCTTGATTTGTGGACTTGCAACTATCAGGAAACATATGTGATAGACTACTTGTAAGATTAAATGGGCTTCCTGATTATCCCTGCAGTTGTCTTAAGCATGGTGGAACAAGCTGCAAAGCCTCTTGCACGACCAGTTAGAGTAAGTACGTTAGGCCATGTGCTGTTGAAATAGTTTTTGAATTCAGGGTTTGTGATAAATGTCATTTGTGGAGTATGATGTTTCAAGGAACATCTGAATAAAGGCATAGACTATATAAAGTCCAATTATGTATTGAATTTTGACATTTTTTGCCTGCAAAACATCATTTCCAGGTACTGACATGGGTCTAACTGATCAGTGGTATACCTCCCTATAGGTATAGTTCAAGCCTGTCTTGGGGAGACCCATTAGAAATTATTATTGTTCTTCTTCTAGGTGTTTTGAGAGCAGGAAATTGAGTTGGTGAGTCTTTAGTTTAAATCTTAAATGATTGTTATAACAATTTTATTTTATTTTATTTTTTTCTTTGTATAACGGAGGTAGCCATATTTCATTATTTGGTTTTGTTTGGTGAAGTTTAGTTGGGTGTGTCATTGTAGGGTTCTAAACAGTTTGTGTCGAAGCCAACTCTAGCTGTTGCCACTATCACTGCTAGTTAGTAGTCACTGCCATCTACAGATCATTTATTAAGTCACCATTGTTTACCACTAATCACGAGTCTGCAGCCACCACATGCTGAAAGCCCTACTCTGGACCATACATTGTCCGCTAAAAATTTGTTACAAAGCAAAAGCATCAGAGATAGTACTTAGCTGTCGGTATGAAGTATAGTAGCTTATCAAATTGATCTATCCATTGTTGCGTGGTACCGACTAACAAAGATAATACTTCCATTGAATTTTGCTAGATTTGGCATTTCATCTTTGTGACGTGGTGTTGGATGACTGTTACCTCTTATTTGGGTTTGTTGGTCAATGTCAAAGGTGTAGTTCTAAAATAGTCATGTCTGGCTGCAATTTCAGGGTTGTTTCCTTGACTGGTGGCTTATTCTTTAACTGGTTAGCTTATTCACACGCTTCAGTTAAGATAGGGCATCAAAGATATTTGAATGAAAAGAGGAATAGGTTCTGTTACTGTGAGAAGAAAAAGGAGAGAAGTTCTAAGGAAAAAAAGATGTGAAACTTTTGCCTAATGGTGCAAAACAAAAAAGTTCAAATGCTAGCAAGCAACAAATTTTTGGGTCTTATTGGCATTAGATAGTTGATGAGGAACTTGGAACTGTTGAGCAGAGAATTCATAGTCCATGATTCAAAAGGATACTTTTCAACAGTGGTTATTGGTGTGCTCAAGTAGTTGCTTTCAGTTGACTCTTCTTGCCCTGGGGCATAATCAGAGAATTGTTGTGGAAGGTCCTGGTTGCGTTACGGTATGAATGATCTGGAATGCAATATGCCCTCATTCTCTCAATGTCAATGTTCTGTGATCTCCTAATGCCTTTTATCCTTGTAATTCAAATTAGGGGATCAACACTAATCTTAGGAAAGGAGACAGTAAACATGTGAACAATTGATTAAATCTGGTGGAGGCATCATTGTATTGTATGTGAGGAACAAAAAAGTGTTAAGTTCAATGTCAATAGGTAGCTTGAGGGAACAACAATAGTAAATGGTTGAGGTAAAAAATAAAGAACTTTCTTAAATTGGTCAAGCTGCATCTTATGTGAATGAAGTGGACAATGCAATTGATAAGTACTGGATTTTGTTAAGCAGATTGCATTCAGACCAACAATAACTGCCATTAAGACTTCCTAATGACTGAAAACCCTCTAGTTGAGTGTTATTGTTATGGTAATATTTATAAGAATAACCAAAGAATCAAAATTTCATGGCTGCCAGCATTAACAGAAAACAGGGGCAAATAGCTTGTTTTTTTCTTAGTACACTTGATCATTTTGAATATTCAGGGTTCATGAAGAAGAAGAAATTAACCGAGTATTATATGATATTCACTATCGTCTTTGCATACTTCTGTGCTCCCTGTGTTACTCCAGCTGTCCTATGTTATTCCCAACGGTCTCTCCTATCAGTCAGGTAGGACTTTTCAGAGGAGGAAGATAATGATGCAGCAGTATACTTGAAGCCTGAGTGATCAAGTGCCCATCTTGAAGAGGACATGTTCATGATTCTTAATTAAGCATCCTAGGAGTAAAAATTTTATTAAGTATATTATACTTTATATTTAATAAGGTTGTTTTAGCAGTTTAATATTTTATATTCACTACATTTATTTAAATGTCAGTGGAGCCTATAAAAAAAAAAAAAAAAAAAAAAAGCCAGAATGTATGATTTTGCAGGATGCAATTCAAGCATGATCAAGATTTATGTTTCTATTGATTTTCTTTGTTTTCTTCATACTTATCATTCTACTCCACCACAGGTTTGGGTTCTAGATGCTACTCCTGGAAAAGTTCGAGCTGGCAGTGATGGAGAGGACCATCCAGCAGAACTGATATCTTTCCTCAGTAAGCTGCCAAAGGAGGTATGTTTTCGTAGGTTTGATAATCCTTCTTCAGTTTTATCATGTGCCTTTTGTTTTATGGACCATGATATTGTTATCTTGATGTGCAAGTAAGTGTTGCACTGGGAGTTTATGCTGGGTAATGTTTGATTTAGGACATTGCACAAGGTTAAGACTTTCAGCCAGTTTCAGATGACTTTATTTAGTTTACTTGATGAATTAGCTGATGTAGGATAGCTGTGTGGGTTAGGTTATGTTTACAGCATGCATGAACAGTACCCGTGAATCGAACTGATGAACACTAACATAATTAGTAATTTAGGAACAATTGGAATTAGACTTCACACCTAACCTTGGAAATCACGCCTAAGCTTCCTAAGGAGTCACACTAAAGGAGGGAATTAAGTCACAGCTTTAGAGAAATAATTTGCAGAAACTTTTTTTTTTATTGAAAACTGAATAAAACTTACTACAACCTAGGTATTTATGGGCTTCAACTAAAACTTAAACTTTTAAACCTAAACTTTTAAGTTAAAGGACTTTATGACTAGTCCTATACACTAAGGATTTGAACGGCAAAGAAAATAAAGACTAATAATAGCCTATATCAACAAGGATTTATAATGAGACTAAATAATAAAATTAAAGACTACTAAAGACACTTGGATAACTATTACTGGAAGACAGAAAATTATGAACACTACCTGTATTCTAAATAAACTAGAATTCCTGCATAAGAACACAATTTTTGCCAAATAAGTGCTTGACATTAGAGCCAGTTGGCATGTGGTCTGTAAACATAATGCCATCGTTCTGCATCATTAGTACTTTTATGACATGTTTGGCTGCATTAAAAAATGAGAAATTGAATCTTATTCTAAGATAAGTGTTTTAGGATTCCAATATTTTTATTTGTAAGAATAGCGAGGCATTTTAAGTTTTTGAAATCTCATTCTTAATTTTTGAACTAAATTAAGGTACCAAACATGAAAATAGAGTTGAAATCCTATTCTATTTTCATTTTTTAGTATACCAAACATGCTCTTAGAATATCATATGAGCTGAGCCCTTTTACTGATTGCGTTCAGTCTCTTCACTGTTTTCTATTTAGACGTCCTTTCTTGTCTGTTTTTGTGCTTAAATCAAATTTGACCAAGCACATAGTTCTGCAATACTATCAAACATAATTTTTGAATCAGGCTTCTCGTTTTTTCTTTACGTTTTTATACAATCATGAATCCTACATGGTTAGATTAATGGAATCCTATGCCATTGCAATTCACAAGATTTTTATTACCTATTACCTATTGAAAATAACAGAATATTGTTAATAGGGTTGAATGACGAATTTTGTAATTATAACTGATTTTTTGTTATTTAAGTTAAACATGCATTGTACAAGGCAACTATATCAGTATGCATATGCAATCTCCACATAATATTTTTGGTCCTAAAATTTTTCCTTTCCATAAGAACAATTATTTATGTTTAAAATCTGAGGAAAAAGAAGAAAGAACACACCTATCCATAGAGCAAAAGTATTAAAGACTTACTGTACATAACATTTATGTTATGGTACTCCATAGCACTAAAAAGAAAAGATCTATTAAATATTCCCCATTATGAAGGTTTACAGCATTTAATGTGTCGGTACTTTTTTTTTTCCCTGCACGAGGGGAGAGTCGGTACACATATCCAGACCCCTCTCTGCATTTTCCATAATCTCCCACCAGCCTTGAACCTCATGAATTTAACATTTTATTCTTTCATTCATCATTGTCTAGTTTTCTGTTTATACCTGTTAATTCGTATGCTATTGTCTTGCATTATAACTTCACTTTTTTCCTTTGTTCACTTGCATTAATTTTTAGATTTATTTATATGTGCACCGATCTTCAAACTCTCTCTCTCTCTCATATTTTCATTTGTGGGCAAGATCATGAATATCTTATTTATATTTCTTTAAGGAAGGTCTCCTCGAAGCGAGAGGTGGTGAATGCTTTGCTTGAAGAGGGATTTTCCAAGGATGTTGCACAGGTATATTTTAAGCTCCAATTAATTGGAATTCTTGCTGTATGCTATCCTTAGTTTGAGCTTTGGCAATTTATTAGGCTTGATTAATGCATAACTTTGGCAAAAGAATGGCAACTATCTCATGTCTCTTGATATGTATCAAGGAATTTCTATGAAATGATGAATAATGAATGAGACTCGTACTACAGATACATTCCACATTACTCCTTTCTTCGAGGATGATCACACATAACAATTCACCAAACTATTTCTGTCATTTGTCAGTGCAAAAAAAATCAGGAAACTCATTTTATTTTTTAACAAAGAGATCCTATGTCACCCCTTTCTCTAGCTATAAATCAAATGAGAATTCACCAAGGCATCTTTCTCTGGCCAAAATAACAAACTCAAAGAACTGATTATTATGCTACAATGTATATATTTGTACTAAGAAAGAAAGGTTTGCCCCCATTAAAGCATTAGTTAGGTTAAATACCAACCTAGCTTTTATTAATGAATTATACACCTGATACTACCTTTAATACTTGCATGGAGGAAGTTGAATTGTAGGGTAAGGATGAAAACCAAGGGGAAATCTATAGCTAATCTTTTCTGGCTTCTATTTATGTTAAAGAGGGGGAAGGGAAGGGATGGTAAGAATTCACCTTCATTCTCAATGAAGGAGTTGAAATTGCTTACATCCAAAATTGAGGTGTAAAAAATTTTAACTTCTAAAGGGAAATATTTTTATATACTGTCATATTTGCCCTCTTATGCATACGGTGTCTCAATTAAGGAAATGGATTTATTTGTCCTTTCGTAAGTACTGTCCCCTTCCCCTTTCCTCATTCAAACAAAATACATATATATCCTATCCCTTCCCTTCTCTTTACTAGTTAATTTTTAATTTTCCAAACACAATAAGGAAAAAATTTCCCCTCCTTTAGCATCCATTTAAAAAACTTCCTTTCCCATCCTTGTGGTGTGGCCGTAGTGTTATGTGCGCTGACCATGGTCCATCACTACTAGGTAGCATTGTCTGATCCCAAAGATGGTCTCTTTCTACTGTCGACCTCCACATGCAGTTAACTGAGAAATTTGGTAGATCCTAGATGAGAGATTTCATGCTTAAAATTTTCATATTGATAGGCTGCCAGACACTCACCATCTCACCATATGGTGCTAGCTTAGATATTTCTGCTTACCTTCCATTTTCTTATTTTTCTCATTATTTTTATGATATTTTTCAGTTATTTAAATGTTTCTAATGCTTAAAAATTCTTGATTTTAATTCTTGTTCTCATTTTATTCTCAGTGGGTAGTAACTAATCTTCAACCAAATGGTTCCAGTTCATCAGGTTTCTCATGGGTGTTTGACCTTGAGGGGATTTCTGAAATGTACCAATCTTATGAAGAAACAAATTTATGGTAATCTTGAATTGGTTAATTGTCATGGAAATATATATATTTTTTCTTTATCCAAAATTAAGCTGAAGCCTATGGTTTCTTTTCTTCTTGAACTTGTTAAATATAGGAAATTTGTTGAAAATTTGCCTCGAGGTGTTCATGTCAATTTTTTGAAGGCAGAGAGAAGTTTGCACAGGTGGGCCCTTGAAGATCTGAAACGAATTCATGCTGCTGAGGATCTAGCTGCTGAGGAGGCAAGTGGAGTTGAAATGCATGTCCTTGAAGATGCTGGTCACTGGGTATGTTACTATTACATGCTTTAATATTGCTAGTCCTGCTGAGTTATTTAAAACAGTCATTGTTCAACTATTCATCTTGAGGAAAAAAAAAAAAAACAACCAAAAGTACTGGTGCCCATTTGGGATTAGAAGAAAGATTCATACTCAAAGACCTGGTATATTTTTCTCTCCATTTTGCCACCTGACCATTTTTTTACGACTTTCCAAGGAATATGGTGGATTTTAATTATTATATTGCTACATTCCGGCAAAAGTATCTTTCTCGTAGCTGGATAATATGGTGACATGACTATCTTTCACTTAATTAAATGTTAGGATACAGAAAAAAAAGAGAAACAATGTGTTGCTTGATAAATCATCTCAGTCTGATGCTTCAAATGATCTAGTTGGTCTGTACAAAATCAAATTGCGAACTCAAAATATATTGGTCACCTGTTTGTTTTCCCTTAGATTAGCATATATGCATGTAAAAGACACTCATGTTAGTTTGTGTCTGGGAATAGGCACTATGTTGGAGGTACAATGTGGGGGTACGATTGCTTTGTTTCTCTTGGAACAAACAAGAACAATGTCAAATTTTCTCAAGGTTGATGTTTGCTTCTTAAGCTTGTAAATTTGATCATTAAAATTTGTTCAGATTTATATAACTTAGCATAAAATGGGGAGGTAGGATATGGTGCCCATTGATACAATCTAAATGGAAGAAAAGTGGCAGGCTCTCCCACTTTGCCTGTAGTCATTTAGTTGATATTCGAGCCTTGGAGAGGTTGGAATATGGGGCCGCTTGAACTTCAAGCAATCATGAAGGAACAAAAGTGGCAGGCTCTCTCACTTCACCCATGGGCATTTGGTTGATATTCAAATCTTCTATCAGTGATTTAATTGTCAGGGGATAACTTGTGCTCACCTTGAATTTTATGATGTCAAATGCTATCATGTTTATTATCACTTTCACCTTGAATTTTATGATAAAATATCATGTTTATATCATGGATTGAGTAGCATATTTTTAAAAGCTGTATTTGCTATTTCACGAGCAGCTACTAATAATTGTTGTCATTTGGTAGGTACATGCTGATAACCCAGGTGGGCTCTTTAGGATTCTTTCGTCCTCCTTCCAGCAGTTCAAAGCTTGATGGTTTTCAATCTTGCTTTGCTTTTGTGTATGTAACACGACAGCCAAAGTTGCACGAAATTCTTTCTAGTTTTGTATCTAGCTAGCTAATCACAAAATTAAGAATTCAATATTTCATACTTTTGTGTACCATAGGTTGACTGTACAATTTAAGTGTCTTGCAAATCGTTATGTTGCAGTATGCTTTATGCAATGTGACATGATGTTGAATATCTTTCATCTGGTAATAAGCTTGTAAGTTGTGAAAGAATTGAGCCATGCCGAGTAGACGTCTTCATGCTTGTTAAAACCTTCAGCTCTAGGTGCTTAAAACCTACAAGATATCCTAACTCTGGGTTGTACTTTGTATTTGCATTTCGCTGTAAAATTCAAGCAAGATATTAGAAGTTCTATTGGCAGTTACTTTCGGGGCACAATGTCTACCATCTCCCCCTCTTTCCTCCCCGTGGTGATAATGCTATTATAATATATATATATTTTTTCATTCTTCCATTAAACGATACGTCATTGCAATTTATGAAGAGCTTGAAGAATTGGATAAATTTTGGACCAATTTCCAAATCAAATTGATAAACACAGGGCTGAGTTTAAGATAAATTATGTTACCTGTAAACTGTCATTCAAGTATAAGGAGTAATCATTATTACACATCAAAAGCTTAATGGATCGATATTGGGCCAACAGTTTAATGGAGTGTTTTGTTAGAGGAAATTAAGTGTTTAATCTTATATTTTTTTCCCCTTTAAAAGGTTTTGATGCGCTGAAAATACTTGAATTCCGCTAACTTATAGCCTGGTTTGATGTTTTTATAGGTTAGTTATTATTCCGCTATGACTGTATTTCTAATAATTCGCTGCACGTCTAATTTTCCTTGTCTCTATTATCAAACACTAAGTGATGAGTGCAGGTTTCGAAGGAGAAAAAAAAAGAGAGGTAGAGATCATAACTAAATAACAGCTGGTCGATTTTTAAGACAATTTTTCGCAGACTACGAATAAAAATAGTGCAGATTTGGTTCTGAAATAGAACGCAATCGTCGGATTTTTTATAGCTATTAAAATTTATATTCCTGAGAGATTTATTTGTAAATATTTAATTACGGCTCTAGATTTTTTTAATCCGATATTTTGAGCAAGCAATATACAGTTATTATATACAACTGCATGCATGAGATATTTTTTGCTACTGTTATAAAGAAAATTACTTTCCTGAAATTATATGAATAAATTAAATAGATCTGTTTTAATATAATATTGTTGTCTATACCACTTTTTACCTGTTATACAGTATAGATTGTATCTGAAGTGTTTAGGAAAACAATGTCTATAATTATGAGTAACTTTAGTTTTGATATATGATATTATGAATTTTGTTTTTTTTTTTATTATATGTTTTCTAAAGCAATAAAAGTGACTGCAACAATCTTAAAATCCGGAACTACATAACTTCAATTCATGTGGGTGGAGTTGGAAATTAGTTTCTGTGAACGAAATGAATTATCAGTCATTTAATATAAATATTTATTATTTAAACTTGCTGTAAGATAAAATTATTATTAGTAAGTTCTACTGGATTTAATTTTGGGCTTGGAGGATGGCATATGTTCCTTTCTGGGTTTGCTGGAAAACAAGTTTTCTTTACTTTTGGAAATAATTTCTATAATGAAACGTAGGAATATATTTTTTTGTTATAAAAGTAGGTGTCATTAATTCTGCACATTATTTTCCACATCTATATGATTCTTACAAGTTTTTTGGGGGCTGTGGAATGTAAATATATCTGTAAATAGTGACATTATGAGAAATGTTTGTCTAATATTAAAATATAAAAATTGGGTTCCCACCCAAAATATGTTGCCCACAGTAATTGTTTTAAAATGTAATCTGTAAAATCAAATTTTACTAAGCAATTATTTCATCCCATTTTCCAATATAAAACAGCATAATATTTTCGTTTGCCAAAGTTATGAGGAGCTGATACATTTCTCATAGTAATGAATCTATTATTAAAATTGTTTTTTTGGGTGTAGGTGTTTCGTATATATTTTACATTGAATTAAATAAATTATTTAAATATGGTTATGAGTAATGTAATGCATAATTTTTAAAGGTAATAAAATTGTATACTGTAATTCTAAATCATAGCTTCTGAACTTAATTATTTGGGAAATATTAATCAACGAGAAACAAACTTTTGTAGAAATATAATTAAATGAATGGACTTAATTGGACTTAGTTTTTCAACTAATTTCTGAAATTATAGTTTTTAAAAATTTATCAATATAAATACTGATTATTTAAAATTTATGTACAAGCAGAATAGGGCGAATGAATTATATTTTGGTTTGGAAAACATTTTCTTGGCTGGGAATTGTCTTCAGCCGAGTTAATAAATTTGAATATTAGTTGGGGAATAAAAATTAATGAAATCAGTATTTATCTGCAGTATATTATAGATTAATAAAGTCAATATTTTAAGTATATTATAAATTAATAAATAACTTAGGAGAACGAATTTTATGTAAAAGTGTGTGCATGCTTTTTTTTTTGTGTACTTAGTGTTGATATATTGCTAATAATCATTTTGGTGCTTTATTTATATTATATTACTGTCATGTATGTTATTATTATCTCTTATATTGATACTAACGTTGTTTTTATTTATATGTAGATATTAATAACATTAAATATTCAATATTTTTTTATCTCAATTTTTTTATCAGATTTATTGCCCATGTTTCGGATATAAACAATATTTACTTGAATTTAATATATAAATAAAATTAAATAAATAATATTCAATTACTTATTGAAAGATATGTTCACAAATTAAATATCACAAATGAAACAGTTACTCATGAAAAAATTTGAGCTTGAATTTTGAAAATGCATGAACTATAAATGTGATTATACCATTCAAAATTACATATTTTTAAATATATTTAGAAACTAAGTAACATCAAAACTTTATTCTTTAACGTATAATATAATCACATTTATAGTCCATAATTTTTAAGTTTCAATTTCAAATTTATTCATGGGCAAGTGTTTTCATTTCTGATAGTTAATTTATAGATATTTGTAATAAGTAGTTGAATGTTATTTATTTAATTTTATTTATATACTAGATTTAATTAAACATTATTCATATTAGAAAATATGTGTAAGAAAATTGATAACAAAATTAAATTTGGAATAGATTTAATTATATTAGAAAATGTGTAAGAAAATTGATAACAAAATTAGATTTGGAATATGAACTATTTCAAACTATATAATTTGTCTGAAATATAACATGTGTCATATTGTAACATATGACAATCATGTCACACTTTTAGAATAATTTTACGTGAATTGATACTACAATTAGATTTTCTTGTTTTATATTATGAAATGAAATGCCACAAGTTAGTCTCTAAAACAAGGATACTAATACAATATAAACATTTAGAAAATCAGATAATTTTGGCTTAAATCTAAAGAGACATATTGGTTTGAACACTATTAGTACCGAATGTTATATCAGACTAATTACCACAAATGCCCTTTTAACTTGAGATTGATCTGTCTTATTAATCAATGAACTCATTTTTAGATAGTGTCGATGAATTAACTATCGGATTTACAGTTATTTTTTAATAAATAAAATATAGATATGTCAGCCGAGAATTATATGCTTCAACAACAACTTAGAAAAAAGTACGGCGAATCATCAATTGTTGATTACTGAATAGTATTATCTTATGTACAATAATACAATAATTTTAAATACTATTATATGTTAAATATGTATTCAATGTATAAAATTGTTTATACAGTTATGAAATAATTTATATTGTATAATTGAAATACTCTTTCAAATTATAATTAATATTAATATTATTAATAAAATCTTACACATTTATAAATACAAATTTATTATATAATATGTAAAATAAGAGCTAATACAAAATAATAATAGCATGAGAAAATATAATTCTCTATTATTTAATTTATGTATTATAATATAAAAAATTACTTTTTACAATAATTGGGGTCCGCCATGTCGCACAGACTATCCTGCTAGTTTATATATATATATATATAGTTGTTCATTAATCAATTTTATATATTTATGGTTTATATTTTATAATAAATATAAATAAATAAATAATTTCATAAAATAACATGTTCTGTGAGTTTTGCAATAATATTTTATGCAGTAAATAAATTTATAAATAAAAAAGAAATATTTTTTCAAATTTGACTAAAAAAATTTGAAATTTGGAATGTGGGGATGTAACATCCAAAGTGGAATAAAGGAGGCTTGCCTCTTATATTTAAGGAGATATCACCACTTTTTCTTTTTTCAATCTATAAGAATTGTATTTATATTTAACAAATCATCACAAAATAAAAATCCTAATTAAATTAAATAGGCATAATAATTAAAATTTTTTAAATTTAAAATTTGATTTTTTTATTTGAAATTAAAAATTGAATTGGATCATATTAATTAAAATTGAAAATATGAATTGAATTGAATTGATTTTTCAGTTTAGCCTAATTTATCCTTTTTCCTTTGGATTTCTTTTGCAAATTTTTCAAAAATTTGAAAGATAAACAATTTTTTTCAGTCTCCATTATTCTTTGCGAAAAATCGGCTGATGCCGAAACCGCTCGCATATCCAACTGAACAATTCCCTCCGTCTCGTTCTCTCAGTCCAGACACAAGTCTTCCCTCCTTAGATACCAAAGTAGCGACCTAATGAAACACTGATGTCTCCTCTCTCGAGAAGTTGTGGAATGGATTTTTGTAGGGAAAGCCATGCTCATGCTCATGTTGTATTTCCTAGTCTACCTTAGATCCCAATCTAAGTTTAGTCCTGCCTTTGATCGTTTAGAGGTGGTAAATAGATGGATTAGGATACGTATGGATAGGATGATAATTAACCATTTTATCTATTTATAACTTATTTAATTTTTATATGGGTATTATATCTACTTAAATTCATTTAATTCATACTCACTCATTTACTCAATTAAAATTTAAATTAATTAAAATTATATATTTTAACTAAACTAAAATATTTATTTTAATCGACTTGTAACTAAATTTAATGTTTCGTATCAAAATACAATATCAAATTTATTACCAAGTGACTAAAATTACTAAAAGATAATTTTTTGAAAAATAAAAATAATCTTATTTCATTATAAAATAGAGGAATTTATTTTATTGATTAATGATGTACTCTATTTTTATGGAAAATAACAATTCTCTCATTTGAAAATTAAAAAAAAAAAAGTTCTTGTTAACAAATCCTTAAATATTTCCGTTTACAAATACAAATTGTTTTTATTGCTTGGAAAAATAAAATGTAAGAAGTACAATAGGTTCAAAATATAAATTTGGGATATTGGACATTTTATGTAGACTATATATATGACCAGATTTATGTATTAAGCTCAATGTTTATTTAAATACAATTAGGCAAATGAACTTGAGAACATAAAAATAAATAGCAATGCATCGTATTACTCATGTTTCGATAGGAACATGAGAACATAAAACAAAATTACTTATGTTCCAATGACAACATGAGTATTATTTATTTAATTAATTTGTTATTTGGATGAAATTATAAATGATAAAATATCGATATGCGGCAATTACTGCAGTAGCAATAGAAAATACAGTTAGAGACATTGCAACAAATGATAATTAGACAATAAATAATATTCCTATATATATCTAAATTGAAGACGAAGGAAAGAAACTTCAAAATCAAAGAAAACTATATACATTGATTTAGATTTTAGTCTAACTTTATTTTATTTGATTTATTTATATTTCAATAAATTAAAATATTCTTTTAAAATTTTAAATTATATATGTATAAATTTTTTAAAAATAATTTTTCAGAAAGGTCATAGACATTACATCACCATGAAATTATGTCCTTATTTTTATTAAATGATTTTATTATTAAAATAAATAAATCATATTATTAAAATAAAAAATTTAATTTTTTAGAAAGGTCATAGACATTACGTCACCATGAAATTATGTCCTTATTTTTATTAAATGATTTTATTATTAAAATAAAAATTTTACACCACTTATATAAATAATGATATAGTATTTATTTTTAGTGATTTATATATTTATTTTTACTTTATAAGGCTATATCAAAGTTATTAAAAGTTAAAGTGAAAAAATATTATATAAATGGTTACTCTTACTCAATTCATATCTATCCATATATTAATAGGGTTAAGTGGGTAATAACTCATTAAATATATAACTCATCAATTTACCACCCATACCCTATTTTAAAAGGGTGAGTATGGGTAGGTAAATGAGTACGGATGAATTTAGGATTGAGCACGAAACGCGAATAATTTTGAACCAAACCAAAGAATTCAATTGGACCAGCTTTGAACTGAAAAAAATCTCGAAAATAAAATAAATTGGACTGTTTTAGTTCTTTACATATCTCCAGACCGAGAACTGAATTTAAACTGTCCCAATCTCGAATCAGATCGAAACCACTGGAACAAAATCTATATTATATTATAATATAAATATTTAATAAATTAATTGATATATAAACATATTAATTATATATATAATATTATATATAAAACTAAACAAATTTTCAATTTAAATATTAAACTTATCACTTCATTTAATTATTTAGATATCCAAATAAAATATATATGAAAATTATCAATAATTTTATTTGTTTATTATAAATTCTCTCTTTTTGATTGAATAGTTGAATAAAATGTTTAACTAATTATTATTAATAATTGGCACGAAGTCAAAATTTGCTCTTACTAAATTAATCAATTTATTAGAATTAAACTTATCAATTTCAATTAGTAGATAAATATAATACTATATACTATCTAATTTTTATTTATTTTAAAAAGTAATACACTTAACAACTTTTTAGTGATATAGAAAATTGATAATTAAAATCTAAAAATATTGAATATCTAAATCATATCAAACCAAACTAAACAACACCAAAAGAATCAAGAACAAACCTAAATCATCTCGAAAATTTGAGACAATATCAATTCCTAAAAAAATAAATCTCTGAAAATTTGAAACAATTCTAAAAAATTTCAAATTTCTAAACGCCGAGTCCGTGCTCACCTCTAGGTGAACTTTGCCACTCCTAATCGGTTATGTCGCATGGTTTCTATCTCCTGTGCAGGCTAGCCTTTATATCAATCACTTCTCTCCCATCTCACCAAAACAGCATAGTTATCACAAACCGTTCTCACTTACTATTGCAACAACCCTAAACTTAACGCTTTCAATTGCTCACCAACTACACCAACCTTTTATATGGAACCCAACATCATTCCTTAGATGAGGAACCAGAAGTAGACCATTTTTTGTGGAAATTATGGAAGTCCTTTTTCTTGGAACTGACTACCTAAGGATGGGACTTGTTCAAACGTATTGACAGTTGAAAAAATCCTATCAGGTGTGGGGCTTTGGCAAAGATAGAAAGGGATGCGTGGACTACCGGGCTTGTAGTCCTGCAGCCAAGGCTTATGAATTTATACGCTGCCAAAAAAAAAAAAAAAAAAAAATATCATACTTTGATGACCGTACATGAAAAGAGTTTGATAACCATTTTTTCCCCATAAACTAAACTCAACTCCTTTGTCTCCTCTATATCTTTTCCTCAAGCAACATTCCTTCCTATTCCTACCTAACTATCGGATTGGTTAATGAATTAAGTTGATTCATCAATCTAATCTATTCAATTTAATAATACATAAAATTTTAAAAACTGTTATTAAAATAACTTTAAAATAAAAATATAAAAATACAGAAATATGTTTATATTAATTAAAATTAAAAAATAATATTGAAAATTGATTTAGAACTAATTGATCACTGAACTGATTTTCAATTTAGTTGATCCAATAGATTGATTCAGTATGATTTTAAACTCGCTGATGTATTACAAGTATTCCTAATTTTCTTTCCAAACTTACCACTGCATTAAAGTCTCACTGGAGTTGATGAATAAATAAATTCTGTCACAGTGAATTAAGCTTATGATATTGGGTCTGAAATTGACTTTAAAAACATGAAATTCTTGGATAATTACCAAAAATAAGTAAATTGATATTGCATGTAATTTTTTTATTTTTAGATTTTTTAGGGAATCTAAATTTCTATAGACGCTTTTGCAGATATATTTTTTTTTGAAAAAAAAAAAAAGGAATTTCTTTGCTTTGCTTACTAAATGAATACAGAGTTTATTTCAGTTTTATATTATCATTAATTTTCTTTTTCTTTTCATTTTCAGTGAAGTATATATTATAGATTTTATATTATCTAATAAAAACTGTTTTCAGAAAACATGCTATAAAAGCTAAAAACAGTTTTCAGCTTTGCAAAATAAAAAAACACAAACCTTGAAACATTGCCAAACGCATCTTAAAATTTTTATAATTTAATTTGGTTTTCTAACAAATTCAATTTATTTAGTTTTTTATATACAGAATTGAACCAGAAATTGAATTTTTTTAACTAAAATAAATCGAATTAAAATAAAAATTAAACTGAACAGATGTAACAGTATTAGTTCTATCAATTTGTTCGGTTTCCATCAGTTTATGCTCATCCAAAATTATGGGAGAAGAAACACAGGATTCTAGGAGCCATGAAATGAAATAGGTGGAAACAAAAGTGGGCCTGAAATACAAGCGCCGAGACCCAGGATTTGGACCGACCACCCAGGCGTACTGATGACAAAGGAGACATTTTAAGGCACTGAAAATCTCAAACTAACTCACCATAGGCTAGGCAATCTGAGGAGTAGATAGATGGAGATGAAGATAGCAAACAAGCTCTCTTGTTTAAATTTGGTGCCAATTTTTACAAATCCTCACTCTAATATATATATATATATATATAGTCAAACGAGGTCCACATTAATATCCTCGAAGAGAAGAAAGTAGTATGGAAGGATCAAACCAAAATGTTTTACTCCAAAGATATGGACACTTCAATTTAAGTAATATTTCTGTATCGTATCATATTGAAAAGTTCCCTAATACGAGACTAGAAAATGTGAATTATATACTAATTTTTCAAAAAATATAATTCTTTTTCATTCATATTATTTTGTATCTATGTCGCTATATCTGTATCCGTGCAACTTAATCCCTCATACAAAAGAAATTATATTTTTTGCATAACTACTCTTAATCCTTAGTAGGCTTACGGATGAACACTGAACTCCAAACTAAAAGCAATTAAACATAGCAAATTTTTTATATGAAATTTTGTGTAATCAAATGGTTAGTTTTCGCTAGTAAAGTCTAGAACTAAATGAAGTGTATGAGTAAGCTTTAGTCCAGCAAAAGTTAGGGAGACAATCACCTCTGCAACCTCTTTTATAAACTTTAATTCAAATTGCAACAAATAATAATCCTAGCATCTCATCTCAGCCGCCGCAAAATGCAATTACACACTCATTTCTTGGTCCTAGAAGTATTCTAGTGATCATAATATTTTGCATATGAAAAGAAAGGCAGAAACAAGAGACAAAAATTTGTCTAAGGAAGACAATAATGCTTGTTTTTGTTTCTAGTGAGCACCCAATTCAGTGAGTGTCAGAGCAGAAGCTGCAGGGAAATGCAAGCATGATTCATGATGAGCTTGCCCTGATGAAAGTAGAGAAAATTTAGTGCCTGAAGATTCATCAACGGACCTTCTTGAAGAAGAACTTGACCATTTCATTTGTATGAAGCCTCTCTTTCTCCAAGGACCCATGTGGATTTTCTTCTCCTTCATTGATCTCTTGGCTGAGTCGCATACAATGCAAACGATGGCATTGAGGTAGTCAGCTTTTCCTACGTAATAGTTTGGCAATTGGGCTGTAAGTTTCCTGTACTCATTACTTGCTTTTGCTATCTCAAATTGGTCCTTGAATTCCAATTCTATTAGGTACGGAATTTGCTTCTTGCGCCCCCTTGTGCTTACAATCACTTCAATGTACTCATGTTTCCCTTAAAACAAGAAAAGGATATTAAAAATTGCGTTAAAAAATTGCAACTAACATTATACTGCTTTGAATTCAATTCTCTCTACTCTCGTTCTAACTGATGAAGGAAAAAATAAAATAAAATTTAGCTACTGCACTACGATTAAAATAAAGTATGAGGCAAAATCTTTGCCATGGCCATATAAAAATACTCAATTTAACGAAAATCGGATCAGATTGGCCGGTTAAATTTATAAAATTGAAAATTAAATCAGTGATTGGTTCAGTTTGATTCAATCAGTTTTTAATATGACTTTTTATTTTAATTATTATTAATATATTTATTTTATTTAAATATTTTTTTATTTTTAAAGCTATTTTAATAATATTTTTAAAATTTTATTCATTATTAAATTAATTGAACCAAGTCGAACTAACTCCAAACTAGAAAGAGGTCAATTAACCAGTTCACTAACTTGTTCAATTTTAAAAACATGATAATATATACGCCAATTCAATTATAGCTATAATTATAATTACTTTAGAACTCATTTAGAAAAATATTTATCATTTGTTAAGTTTAATTGTGTGATAATTAATTGAAACTAAAATATATAATTTTTTATGTTATACTATTTAATAAAAAAGATTAAAAATTACCTAATTATCACTTTTTTTAATATTGAAAAGAAAATTTTTATATTAGTGAAATTTGAATTTTGATATCAAATTTTAGATAACAAAAATATATAAAAAAAAAACTAATTGAAAAGAAAAATGCAAAAAGAAAAAGGGAAAAATAAGAGAAAAATGAGAAAATAGCTAATAAAGGAAAATAATGAAAAAAGGGAGAAAATAAAAAATAGTGAAAAAAGGGGAATAGAATAAAAAAAGAAAAATATAAGTGTAAAGAATATAATTATTACCTCCTGGAAGCCTATTAGTGTGCTTCCACTTGGATATGCAGAGAGTAGCATTGAATCCTCTTTGGCATAGCAAATCAATAACCCTTTTTCGAAAACAGGAATTGCAGCCATTGGAATTGAGCTTATTGAAGCAATTGCAGAACTCTGCCTTTTTGGCCATCTCTATGATTCTGTTGATCTCTTGCCTCAACTTTGAACCTGTTAAGTTATAACGCTCCAAAACCTCCTGCAAATTAATGTCGTTGTATCAGATATATTCAGTTTTTTTAAAATTAGTGAATTAGTCTGTTTGCTAGTTTTTGGATTGGTTGATTTAATCAATTTGATTCAATTGAAAATAAATTTAAAAGATATTATTAAATTAATTTTAAAAATTAAAAAATAAAAATATATTTATAATATTTAAAAATAAAAAAAATTTGCAAATCAAACTAATTACTGATTTGATTTCAAAATTTATTACTTCATCCATCTCAAAATAATTGACAAATTTTTCATTTTTATAGAAATTAAGAAAATTAGTTAGTTATTTTGCATATTTTAACTACGTTCTTATTAAAATACCTCTATCTATTTTTTTATTTTATCAATATTAATAAAGTGTAGTTATTAATTTTGTTTATAAATGCCAACTCATTTTTTTTTTTTAACATTGTACATCAAAAACCTTAATTGAAATGGAGTTTTATTGATAATGTTGCTTAT
This sequence comes from Omphalea diandra, assembly GCA_949677035.1. Lineage (NCBI taxonomy): Eukaryota > Viridiplantae > Streptophyta > Magnoliopsida > Malpighiales > Euphorbiaceae > Omphalea > Omphalea diandra. Next base: position 7,888 of record CATIWR010084302.1, on the reverse strand, counting down.
GCATCAAAAATACAAATTTAAAATAAAAAATATAGATAATAATTTATTAATAGTGTGAAAATAAATGTAAATTAATAGGGTATATTAGATAATTATCTGATTAACTATCAACTAAAAAGGGAAATTGCTAATCATTTTGATATGCCCAAAATATAAATTTTGTCAATTATTTTGAGACGAAGGGAGTAGTTTACATTGACTAATTCAGTGCTATTTTTAAAAGCATTGGATATAGTTATAAAATAATATTCTTTTTTTTTGTTTCAATAAAAAATTAAGACACAAATAATTATTTTTTAGAGAGGAAACTAGATAAATATATTAGCAAACAAGCAAGGGTATGGAACTTAAATAATTTCTCATTAATCAAACAAAAAATAATTTAACAAAACGATTTCTTAAGCATGACAATAGGTCGGTTTGGGATGGGATTTACAAAACGCAAACTCGAAGCTAAAAAAACATCTCTTTCCTTCTAATTTTGGTCAAGGTGATATGAATTGAGTCGATTATATCAAGATAATCTTTTTTGAAAATTTCAGTTTTTTTTTTCTTTTACTCTTTTTTATGAATAAATTATTTTTAATATTATATTTTTCTTATATATAGTATAGATAAATAAATAAAATATTTAAATAATTAACTTGAAAAATAATAAAAATAAATATTATATATGATCAGATAAGATTCAAAACGGATTTCATAAAAACATCAACTTAGATAAATTTTAAAATATAATCCATTCACAAACAATTCAAATAACAAGTCAGATCCAACCAAATTGTTATTCCTAGATGCATAATGAAATTTTAATGGAAGTATAGTTTTTAGTTTTGATTCGAAAATTTGCTAAAAAATAATTTGACTTAATTAAAAAGTGAAAGAGACCTGAAATCATCGATTGAAAATTAATTCAATTTGAAAATCAATCTAAATTGATTCAATTTTGACTTCACTTATGAATATACTCTATTAAAATTATTTAAAATAATTAAAATAATATTTTATTTGAAAAAGTTCAAAATTTTGAGTGAGTCCAGTCACTCTTAATTAATTTAATTCAAAACTTGAAATTGATTTAAATTTTTCATGTCTTAACTTGCAATTTGATTCATGATTCAAAATAACTCTATTCCACTCACAATTCAACATAACAAAATCCTGATTCACTAAAAAATATAATTTAAAATTAATATTAATATAAATTTATCTGACTCAATTTATTTCTCGCCTCTAGATTTTAGAAATAGTTATGAAAAAATTATTGCAAATATCGAGGGGTCATGATTCATTGGTGTTGCCACCTTACACGCGGTGGAATTCTAAGCAATTATTGAGGTTGGCGTCGCGTAAGGTTTTCACTAAACTGAGAACGACGGGCAACTAATTACTAGCCATACGTTTAGTGCAAATCTGATAAAATATCTCCACTTCTAATTATACGAATTACTAAAAATCATAATTAATTCATGGTAAGAGACACAATATTATATTCTATTATTAAATTATTAATGAGACAAAATTAATGAATTTAGAAAATCTTTTATTCTCTCAAATCTTTTATTTTAAAGAATTTTAAAATCTCATGGAATTTGCTAAATAGGTGAAAGAGGAATTTTCATAAAAAATCAATATTTCGAAATTATTCTCCTTAATTATAATTTTTTTAAAAAGTACTATTGTGAGCCAGATATTTAGTGAAAATAGCAAAATTTTTAAGTACAGATGTCTAGCACTATATTAATATAATTTTCACTATTTTAAAAAATATTACTATAATTTTTTCATTTAGTAATTAAAATATTTTCTATCAAGTTTATTTTATTTTTTATATATGTTTGCTTAAGTTATTTTATGAATAAATTTAACTTTAAAATAATATAATTTAGCATATTATTTGATTAAATTGAGTTTTAAAAATATTCCGATGAGATCAAAATCATAATTGTGATTTTACATATTAGAGTAAGAATTTACTTCTAAAATTTTTAAAAGTAATTATTCAACCAAATATGAGTATCGAGGAAATTTTATATATATATATATATATATATTCATGAAAAATGTATGATTTTTAATTTCATGATTTTTGATAAATTCAGTAATTTATATTTACTCAAATTAAATGTAAGCTAAAAAAAATTAGAAAGGAAATTATTGTAGAGTACTCCCAATATTAACCCTAACGAATAAAATGCAAGCAAGTCTACTAGCCCCACCCTTTAACTTTTTCTGCGTAAGTCAAACACATTCCAAAATGAATTCAATAAAAGCATCTAACCAAAAAATAAAAAATAAAAATTGTGATGGAGAAAGAATCTCTTTGGCACATATTATCTAATTCAGATATCCTAAAGGAATCTCTTTGGCACATATTATCTAATTCAGATATCCTAAAGGAAATGATATTTTCTCATTCTCCATCAAGTGAGAAAGACATGAAGACAAAGAATTACCACAGAAATTTGTAGTATGTTAGGTGTTTAGGTATCAGTACTCAAGGCAAATTCAATAGTATAAGTAATTATAAGATTTTCAGATAGTTAAAGAAATCTAAATTCTTATATTAATTAAGAATCCATGAATTTAGAAATTTAACTAAATCAGTATCAACTATGAGAGATACTGTAATGTAGAGATTGGAAATTTTTAATTTCATATTTAAATCCCATTAAAGCTAATAAAAAGCTTGCTAACTTTCACTTTTTGTTCAAAAAAAAAAAACTTTCACTTTCTTGTTTTTATTGTTTTTTTGGTATGATCTTATTAGTTGTAATGTTAATTTCATAATCAAATGTCATGAATTTGAACAAGAATCAATTCAAGGACTGAAAAAAAAGGAAAATAAAAAATAACAAAGGCAAAAAAATTGAAGTTTCTATATATACGTATACCTGAAGCAAGGCCTCTTGTGATTCCCAAAACATGGTCCTTTCCATGGAGTCCTGCAAATGGTTGTTGTTAGTACAGGATGATTCATAATATTCACCCAAATCATCATCATCATCAAAAGAGGGGTGATGAGGTTGGTCAAAATCTTGAAGAAACACAGAAACTCTCTCTTCAAGGCTGTGAATGTTCTGTTTATGACCATGATTGCTACTACCAAGAGCCTTCTCCTCTAGGAGCTTGTTACTACCCATCCTCTTAATTTCTTTATAGGTAGAGACAGATGGTGGGAAGTTAGTAGAAAATGAATGAAAGAAGAAAAGGCTCTCGCAAAAGATATATGCATGAGCATCCCCACATATATAAGGTTATTCTTTAGTCATTTGTAGGGTTTTAATTAATTTTTTATATTTTAATTCTGCATATCAGTATATATGATAAGCTATTAAGATGTCCCATCAATGAAAAAAATTCAAATTTTTTTTGTCTTAAATCACAAAATATCGATTTTAAATTGACCTCGTATGATAACAGAAACTCTATGTAACAGTCATGAAATTAATTATCACTACATTTATTTGGTGTTCAGGTTATCATATGAAGTTAATTTGTAATTTTAATTTAAAAAATTAATAATATTGATATAAATTTAATTAATTTTGAGTGATATATATCATTTCATAAAAATAGAGCGATATTTTGGAAAAATATAAAAATTTTCATTTTTTTTTTTTTTTTGGCCAACAAGCCTACTAAGATTTGTACAATTACTCTTGGTGAATATGGACCTTTGCGGTTGTGGGGGGAACCGGGTAAGTCTAAGATTCCTTGTGTTAGGATTTTTTTTTTTTTTTTTTTTTGAGCAATATCTCTTCTTTTTCCCAATTTTAACAAAACTTAAATTTCAAAACTTTTATTTTTTTGGTACAATTTTGAACCTTTTATTGATAAGAGAGAGGTGTGCATTACTTAAACAGATAAATCTAATTTGTAGAGTAAATAATGGGATTTTTTAAAAAAATTTAGAATAGGACTAGATTGTCTTAAAAATAATTCAAACTGTTCCCACAAGGATGTGTATAACATTTTCTAAAAAAATGAAAAAAGAAAAAGATGTGTATAACATTACCATAAAAGCAACCTTAGGTAATGAATGAGCTTCAGAATGAAAAACCTATTAAGTCACTGAATTATAATCAAAATTTTAATACGATTATTAAAAAATAATTTTATTTTATTTAATTATTAAATTTTAATTTTATTTTATTGTGGTTTATTGATCTATTTCCTTACAATTGTATTTAATTGTTAAATTATTTTAGAATTTTGTTTATAAAAGAATATTAAATTTCTATTTTATGAGTTATAAAAAAAATTTAAAGAATAAAATAGAGTAAAAAATCATAAACAATTTAAGTAATAAACCACAATAGAATAAAAATCAATTTTAGTTATTCAATTAAATAAAATTAATTTTTAGTGAGCATAATAAAATTTCAGTCATAATTTAGTGACTATAAGGATTAATTACCTGTAAATAAATGTGACAATTCATGTCGTGTCATGTCTAATCATATCGTGTCGAAACATATGTACAATACAAAAATGCTCCACTTGAATACACCCCATTTAATTAATTGTATCAAAATTTTTAACTCTAACATGAATATGTTCGTGAAGCATGTTACCCAACACGATATATTTAATCCATTTAATTAATTATATCATTAACATTTCATGACACAAAATTATATATTTAATCTAAAAATATATAAAAATTAAAAAATATTTAATTTTTAACTAAAAATATTTATATATTAAGAAAACGGAGACTAAATATTAAAATTATAAGCAAATATAAGGTTCAATTCAAAGATATTTTTTTATATATAAATATATTTATTTAAATTATGTTTAAATGTGTATATTTGTATCGTTTATTACATATTAATCCATTAACTCGATTATATAATCGTGTTTATTGCGGGTTAAGTGGGTCAATCTATTTAAATTTATTTTTTTATTGTATCATAAATGAGTTAACCTATTTATAATCCGAACCTATTTATGTCAAACTAAAACTCATTTAATTATGTGTCATATTATTTAATTGAGTCGTATAAAAAATTGTCTAACACTACCAGCAAAGCAACCCTATATATGAATTGCTCTTGGAGTTTAACATCACTTGATGTACCAAAGTTTGCAACCTGACTCCAACCTTGATCTCTCTGATATCCAAACTGGTAGCAAGTTGCTAGATAGCTTTGATTAGGACTGATCGTTCATTTGGTTCGATTCAAATTGAACTGAAATTTTAAAAACTAAATAGACTAAATTTAGTATAAATTAAAATCAAACTAACCGAAATTTAAAGAAAAATAGAAGTAAATCGAAACCAAATAAAATTGGTTTGGTTCAATTCGATTTTCAGTTTTAGACTCTAATGAGTTTTAATTGTGATAAATTAGTCTAGATTTTTTTTTATCTTATGTAAACTTTAAATGTTAGTTTTTAAACAACTTATTTTTACTTTTTTGAGCTCAAATTAAAAGAGAAACTAAAAAAACTCACAAATCACTTTATTCGGTTTTCTCAATTTTAAACTGAACCAAAATTAAAAACTAAATTTCTTTATTTTTCTAAATCGAATCAAATTTATTTTAAAACCGAACCGAATATACCGAATTCACTCAATTCAATTTGATTTTTTTGATTTCGGTTTGGTTTTGCTCACCCCTAGCTTTGACAACATCAACTTCTGAATTTCTAATAACTAATCTTATTCCATGTCCTGAATTTCTAAATACTATAGCATTAGTATTAACCTTGGCTTTTGGATAGCTAGGTTTAGTCTACAGAGTATAACTAACATCTCCATCTCGAGGAGCAGGACTTGCCTTAGCATCTTGGAAATCAATCAGCAAATTCTAAGCTTGCTTGAGAATTTGATGGGGTAGGACTGTAGAGTTTTGAAAACAAGCAAGCTACGAGCTTTCTATAATGACCATAGAGTCATACATAATCGCTTTTTGTCTTCCTCATTGAACTTTGCTTTCATAGACCTATACCACCAAACAAACAATAAACATTGGAGATGATTATATACAATAAGTTTGGATATAGCCCTCGCAATTGCACTGTAGTAATAGCAAGTAAGACAGTGTTTGGGATTTTTTTTTCCATTTTAAGATATAAAATGTGTTAAATAAATGTATGAAACGTGAATAAATAAATGAGGAAATTTTGTGAATAAAATGAATAAGTTTTATATCTAAAAAATAAAACTATACATAGTTTAATATGATTACTATTACCATTAGATCTGTGTTTGACTCTTTAAAAAATATTTTTGCAGATATAGAAAATGAATTAAAAAAATATAAAATTGAATCGAAAAAATAAAAAAAAATGAACCTCAAAATGAACAAATTCTGTTGGGCATGAAGACCGCATTGGTTTAGCATGCATGCATTTGCGAAACACCTGATGAATGGTTTGAACTGCATACTTTACTACTTAGATCTACCATAATTTCTTTACAATGAATTGCCTGCCGTATTAGAAGAGAAGGGTGACCGGTTCTTCAAAGGAAATGCCACATTTTCGGGGATATATTCAACTTCAAAATATCTGACCACAATGTTTACAAATTTTTGAAGTTTCTGCTTGAAATACCTGGATATTGGCTGACATCCATTTTTAACTGAATTTATTCCTGACTTTGTAAAGTGCAATGTGCGCTTGTCTACTGGATTATGTAAACTAAGAGGGATTGCAATAATATGTTCAGCTTCAAAAGGTAAGAAACTGGATTCAATCAGTCTCTGATTCCACCCAAACTGATCTATGAGATCAGTGAGTATAATCTAGTAGGGAAGGGTGGAAGGGTAGAAGGATACAATTTAATTACTTCAATAATTCGATTTTGTACAGTCAGATGTGATGTATTGGTATGACTCATATTATTCAATAATTCAATTCCATATAATTCGATTGTTAAAAAAATAAAATAAAGGAATCACACTCATTTGAAATTAAATTTTGTAATCAATATATGTAATATATCCAAATATATATAACTTATATATAGTATATTTAAGTATAAATAACTAATATAATTTAACTGGATATAATACAAGTCTGTGTTTAGTTATTCAAATCAGTTCGGTTTGGTACAAGTTCAATTTAGAAATCAATTCGGATAACAAAAATTTATTTGAAATTTTATTCCGTTAAATCTTTAAAATTGATTATGACTAAATTTCTGATGTAATTTTCATTATAATTTTTTTTTTAGTATGAACAAAAACTCTTAACTAAAAAATATATATTTTTTTTTCATTTCTCTTCTCTTCTTTTTCTCTATGCTTCTCCTCTTTCTTCCTAATTTCTCCCCTCTATATTTGCATTTTTTTAACCTTTGTAAAATTTGAATGATATAACAAAATAAAATATTTTATTGAATTCTACGGTTAAACCTAACACATTTCATTTTATTTGAAATGAATTCTATTTTTATTTTATAGTATACCAAACATAAAAATTCATCTGTAAATAAATTCTAATAAGAAATTTATTTACAAATAAAATAAATTTTAAATTAAAATTGCACTAAACACTATAGAATTAAGAATTATGAAACTAAAAGTTCCAATTTGGCATCAATTGGTTGGCCACTTTATAGTAGTGAAGATGTAAAAATTTAATTCCTAATGAAGAGCTTCTTGTGAATCTGATGAAGTTATCATACTGTCAGTTAATTCACGTCCACTAGTTTCCAATGGGAAGAGCAGACAGCAGGCTACTGCAATAGCAATTACAACCTCGAACAGAATAATAGCCTCCTTGAGATAGCAGCTGCTCACCAACGCAACTGCTACAACTGGGCATAACATCCCACCAATTCTCCCCATAGCATTTGCAACTCCAGCACCGGTTGACCTCATGAAGGTTGGATATAACTGAAAAAATGAAATTAGAAACCCAGGATTAATAA
>CATIWR010084300.1:0-10957 GCA_949677035.1 Omphalea diandra | reverse complement strand
CGCGATTTCGTCTGTGATGAAATGTCCTTTCTTTCTTCAAGGATCGCGGCCGAGAATCACACTGCGATTTCGCCTGCCTGATTTTTAGCATGTCTTAACATGAATCGCGGTCGCGAATATGGAGATTGCGGTCGCGATATTCATGTTTCTTCGAAATTCATCAACTTCTTTATTTCTTCTAGAGAGAATGATTCAATTCTGCAAAATCAATACTTATTTGAAACATTAGTGATGATCAATCTATTTTGTCAAAATCAAAAGAGTTTTAAACCTATGATTAATTATCCTAGTCCAACAATATTAAAATTTTAAATAAAAAATTTAAAAAAATTAATTGTCTTATAATAAAATTTTTCTAAATAGAATTTAAAAAATCTAAACAGTAAAAATTATGAACAAAACTAAAATTATATAAAAGAAATTTTTAAATAGAAAATTTTAAAAATAAAAATTATAAACAATTTTGAAATAGAAAATAAAAATTAAAATTAAAACTAGTTATATTTATTATTCAAAATTATGAGTATATAAGAGTTAATGACAGTATATTAAATTGTTAAAAATTATTTTGTTCTAAGTTAATAAAATTTTCCTTAAAGCTCTACTATAAAATATTAAAAGTATGAATCAATAGTCAATTATTATATATATATTTCTTTATTAATTTTATTTTTAGTCATAAAATAATTAATATTATTTATTTAATTAATAAAAAATTTAGTTCATTTAAATTTAATTTTGAATCACATAACATTAAATATATCAATTGACAATCATTTAATTTAATTACCTCTATATATATTTATAAAATTTAAAATTTATTTTATTTATTTGATGATAATTTTTATAAAATAAATAAAATAAATAATATTTTAATAAAATAATATTAAATTTATTTGAAATTTATTTATAATAATAGTACTATTTTATGACTAATTCAACATTTAATGATCCCAAATACATAGAATAGGGACAGCAGTAGGCTCTTCTGTTCAGTCAAGACTTCATCCATGGCGGGTTGGTGTCAATAAATAAAATGCTAACAACAATTATATTTTTTTAATGTTTTTCATCTAATTATTTACTTACTACTTTAAATTTTAACATTTAAAAAATTACATGAAATCTTTATACTTAAATATAAAATTTTATATATTATAATAAATTATTTAATATAATAAATAATTTTTTAAATTTAAATTAAAAATAATATGAATTAATAAGTAAAAATTCAAAAATATGAATAAATGACTATGACTAGTATTTTTCTAAATAAATGTATAAACGAATACTAACATATCATTGCTTAAAGAAAAACAAATATCGTATTTTCAAAAAATAAAAAAAGGCAAATATATTAAACACTGAAACTGAATCCTCATGTCATGTACAAAGGCTTAACGCCTTCATCTTTGGTTTCTTGTACGGCCGTCACTTTGTAGTCTTTCTTTCTTCCTAAAAACACTGAAGAAACCCAAACTTTCTAAATTTCTCACTCACCAACCGAACCTTGTACCATATTATTGTGTTAAAATAAGGAACACGGGAATTACTTTGCTTACTTCTATTTCCAGTTAGATTATGGAATTTTTAGGATTTTTTTAAATTTTTTGTTGACGCTGATGTGGGGTCCATGGATCCATTGATTCCATGCATCCATCACCATTGTTGTCCACCTTCTTGACAATGTCTTATGGGATTTCACCAAAACTCACCTTCAACAACCCTTTCACCAACACCAACACGAACACAACTACCCTTCTCTCTCTTTCTCATGATTTGCTGCTTTTCTTCTTTGTGTACTCATTTACATTTACATTGTGACCAAAAGTTCAGATATTTTTCTTGTGTTTCATGGCTTTGAGGGCTGCTGGATCCATCTGGGTTAGCCCATTAGGCCCTCTTTCCAATGTGGGTGGGTCAGATTTGGAGTCTAAGCGATGTTGGTTCAGTTGCAATTGGGATTTCCATAGGTTTCCTGGTAAGAGGGAATGCTATTGTTTGGCTTTGTTAGCTCAGACGAAAAGAGCTATCACTCCTGTTGAAGACGTGAAATCCTTCACTTCTCAGGCGGACTCTTCTTCTGGGTCAATTGATAAGCGTCAGGAAACTGAGTCTAGCGTCTTCAAAGATTTGAACCTTCTTCCTAGTGAGTTTATTCAGTTCTACTTTTACAGTTTTTTTTATGGTTATATGGTTAATTGTTGCGTCTCATTTTATTGGTTTTTCGTTTCCCTGTTCAGCCTGCTTGAATATAGAGTATAACTGGATATATGCATATGGTGTTGAATGGTGAAATTACCTTCAAATTTAACCTAATCAATTGCTCTGTGCAATGTAGGTTGATTTTCTGTCTTGGTTTTTTACAATTTATGGTTTCTTTCAAACATTCTTGTGAACCTAGATGGGATGAATTTACCATAATTAAGCTTTTAAAGTGAAATTGTCTTAGCAAGACAGTATTATTAGGATTTTGAATGTAGACTATTATATTTGGAGAGCATGTTTCTTTGAAAATTTTGAAATGACACTTGAGATTCCGATCCATTTGGATGCTCGCAACATGGTCGCATTATAGAAGTAATTAGGTAAATTGTTGGGTTGTGGATGTTTGTAAACAAAGGCAGTAACTTTGTTGTATAATTGACCTACGGTTCAGTCTCTTTGTATTGGTAATTAATTTTTTATTGTCTCTTCAATAATTAATGAGAAGTGAATAATTTCTTCATGAGTAATCTGCTTGGCTGCTAATCTGGATTTATTGGTTTTATTAGTTTTCTTGTAAGCTCCCTATAATTATTAATTAGATGTAGTTTTTCAACTTTAAAATAAATGTTTATTGATCTGTTCTGTATTTTGTTGTGAATTGCAGAACCATTATCAGCAACAGATCTTTCTTGTTCTGGTGATTATGGTACAAAAGTAAAGGTTGCTTATCAGGTAAGCAGTTAAGCATTCTTCTTGACCCAAACATCCAAAAATTTGCTTCTTCTTATGTTCTCATGCTGCCCTTCTCAGGGTATAGCTGGTGCATATAGTGAGGCTGCAGCACTAAAAGCATACCCTAAGTGTGAAACAGTCCCATGTGAACATTTTGAAGCTGCATTCAAGGTTCATCTAGTGGTTATGTATAGTTATTTTTTATTTTAACTAATCAATATGCAGTTCACATATGTTCTCTTGTGCTTTGCTGAGCAGGCAGTTGAACTATGGTTAGTGGATAAAGCAGTCCTCCCCATTGAGAATTCAGTTGGTGGCAGTATCCACCGTAATTATGACTTACTCCTTCGCCATAGGCTGCATATAGTGGGAGAGGTGCAGATGGTAGTCGACCATTGTCTGTTAGGATTGCCCGGCGTAAAAAAGGAGGAGTTGAAAAGTGTTCTGAGCCACCCCCAGGTTAGCATTTTCTTTATTGCATGCCATTCTATGTTGTATTTGTTTCAGAAGACAACTGGCTATATTCATGGTATTTTTCCCTTATTAGATGCCAGTACTTGTCAAGATGTGGTTGAAGTGCTTAAGCAAATATATATCTGTCAAACTTCTGAACTGATTTCACTATAGTTACTCTTAGCTGCTTTACACAACACCTAAGTCTATTGATTAATGCTGATCTAGCCATAGTGAGATCTTGTTATGTTGTAACTCTACCATTTTGACATAAAGTGTCCACCTTTAAGACTGAACTAACTCTTATTGATTGCATTTAAATAACTTATGCAAATGTTGTAATGGCTTAATTGCTGAAGTTCATGAGAAACCTTATAATAAAGTTTGGGCTATTGCTTTTAGCTTCTTGATTTTGAAGTATGTGGTGTGCAAACTTTAAAATGGGCCAGGCTGGTTGTCCATGGGTTAATAATTTTTTGTTCTCAAATATTTGATTGGTCTGGTAAAAATATTCTGACTTGCAGGCCCTTTCCCATTGTGAGATGACACTGAGCAAGTTGGGTGTTGTCAGACTTAGCACTGATGATGCAGCTGGGGCTGCTCATGTATTCGTCGAAATCCTCTGATCCAGTTTTATTCTATCTCCAAAAACATTTTGTATGCTAAATATTAAAAGGTTTGCAACAGATGGTAGCTACAAGTGGCATCAGAGATACTGGGGCCATTGCAAGCACTCGAGCAGCAGAAATATATGGTCTTGACATCCTTGCTGAAAAAATCCAGGTAATGCTTCACATTCTGTTCTTTTATGATTTCATTCAGGTAAAGTTTCTTCAAAACAAATTATGGTTTGACTAAATAAAAATGATTGAAAATCTGGATCACATATTTATACAATACCACAATTTTTTTACTTTGATATGAAAATTTGTAATGCCCTTTTCATTGTAGTTTGTCTGCTGGAAGTCAATCATATGACTTTTAAGCTTCTATTATAAGCATCATTAGTCCAAAATACAACCCTAGTATAATTCCAGTGAACTTGTGCAAAGAAGTGACTTACATGCCCACATAGTTTTCTTGTGATAGATGCATTTCTGATGTTTCATTAACTGCTTAAATTGAAATAGAAAAATTTTTGTTTCTCACAATTAACTTTATATCACAGCTCTACATAAGGCACAATCATTTTTCTTTCCCCCCTTTTTCACACTTTCACAGCTTCGGAAAAACTGAGTTTGAAAAGACTTTAATTGCATGCTGAATAGAAGGTGATATTATATTTGCTCATATTTTAAGAAGAGCTATTTGAGCCGACGCACTGCTAGTTTCTAGACTGTTATTCAAGTATTCCTGGACATTTCAATCTCATTGATGTTGGATGCTGATTTTGATAAACATCTCTTCAGAGAGAAATCAAGCTAAGCATTTGACATATGCTCATGTCCAGAAGCTGTTACCTCTGGCCATACCCAGAAATTCCTAAGACTAATTGGGGAAGTTGGTGTTACATGCATGTGCTTACTGGTTTTCATGGCCGATGCTAAAGAATGGATAGAAGAGATATTGTGTGAAACATTGCATCAGATTTGTGATCAATTCTTAGTAGTGTTAAAGTTTTTTGTGCTTGTGAATACTTTAGCGTGGAACAAGGTTTGTTGTTGATAATAACAACTTCATTTTCTTAATTATTAATTTTGAAATTTGTACATGTGATATTTTACAATATTTAACTGGTTTTCTCCATTTCCACTGATCAGGATCACGTTGATAACATTACTCGCTTTTTGATACTTGCAAGAGAACCTATAATTCCAGGAACTGATAGACCCTATAAGGTATTATTATTTGTTATCCAGCTTTGTGTTTTTTGTTTAAAATGTTAGGAGGAGCTTGTTTGTTCATCGTATGTGCTAGTCACAAATTTTCTTCATCCCAGACAAGCATTGTTTTCTCCCTCGAAGAAGGTCCTGGTGTTCTGTTCAAAGCACTAGCAGTATTTGCTTTGAGGGGCATTAATTTGTCAAAGGTACCTTTTTAACAAAGAACTTGTTTTTGTTTGACCATTTTATTCAAAGGTCCTAATCATGCTCCCTTCTTGATCACCTCCAGATAGAGAGCCGCCCACAAAGGAATCGTCCTTTAAGGGTTGTTGATGACTCTAACAAGGGGAGTGCTAAGTAAGCGATTGATTTTTGGATAAAGATTTGCGTGGTTGGATATAAGCTATCATGCCCTTTGTGGGCATGCCAAACACAGTGGTTACTGATAGATTCTATGCATACTGTGTTGGTTAAATAACTAAGAAGGACTGAACTGGATGGTATTGAAAGGAAGTTAAATGTATAACTCATGGAAATATCAAGTAGTAGTAATTTTGCTTACATTCAGAGCATGTGACAAACATATTTTACAGGCCTCAAATATTGGGAAATACTAAAAAAGCCAATTGCAGCAAGAAAAAAGTAATGTCAATGGATGCACGCTAATATATATTTTAGTGCACTTCTCAACGCACTGTTCAATGGTAGATGCTATGGATAAGAAATAAACTCATTACCTTCCTTAGAAAAGAAAATTCCATGTCTTATTTTTCAGCATCGTCGTAAAAGTATCTTTTTCATGTCAGAATTTTCTGCAAGATACATCGATCACCAAATTTGGTTCTTAGAAGATACTGTTTACATCCTGTTACTGCTGCATCTTGTATTTTTCATGTATTTTAATTGCAAAATAAAGATCCACTCAATTCAACCTGATAACTATTTGGTTGTGTTTCGAGTCTCTCATTCCCAGGAAACAGAAACTGGAGAAAGTATAAAATTCAAATATTTTTTTTTTTTTTTTGTTTTGGATAACCAAATGAATAGTTACGCAAACTTGTATTTGAATAGTTCTGGAAGAGCCTTTTTATTTTTATTTTTTTTGATTTTGGAGTGTGACAAATGTATATATCTTCTGTTGTTGTACTAGTGACATTTTTTGCGACAGGTATTTTGACTACCTTTTTCACATCGACTTTGAAGCTTCGATGGCAGAACCCCGTGCTCAATCTGCTTTGGGACAGTTGCAGGTTAGTCCTTGTGATATTTTGGGGCATCTAAGCAAGCACCTTCTTGCCACACATTGGAGAAGGGAAACTCATAAAGCTATATTTTTGCTACGTTTTTCTTTCTATAAGATACAACTTTTCTTTTTTAGATTTGCAGTGATACTTTCCCCGGGTCTATTGTGTTTTGCCTATTGCTAATTTCTTTGCTGAATATCATGCTGGTTTTATTTTCATAATATTTATGAAAAAAACTAAGCGTTAGCATTTAGAAGTGACTTTGGCATTAGTTAAAATTTATTGCATAAGAGCATCCTTTACTTATCTAATTAGATTTTCTTTTTAAAACCCTATTCATTATGTTCTTGAAATGGAAATGGGCAGTAATACTTATAGTTGGAAAATTTTAAAGAATGATGAATACGTTATGTCTTCTACTGGTCTGGCGTATTATATTTGGAATGCTGTAACAGATCTCAAGGCCATAAATTTAAAACAGTAATTTTATGTTCAGAAAAGTTACTTTGCCTTACTGGATGTTCAACTGAAAATTTCCTCGTGCTCAAGACCAAAACCACAAGAATTGTTTCTGTATGTCTTCAATGAATGAGAAATGAGGAATATTATGGTTAATATATGTGTTTATTTTGGCAGGAATTTGCAAGATTTCTTCGTGTTCTTGGTTGCTACCCAACTGATACAGCTCTTTAGACACTTATCTTGGCTTAAATTCCCATAGTCATTTGGTTTCTCAACCCCCACAATGAAGACGCGTTTATCCTTGGTTGTTGTACATAATCCTAGTGAATCTGGAATGCTGACATGTGGTTAAAGCTTGTTGATGAGGTGCGCCCTGCGAAATTTCTTCAACAAGATCTTCTCCCTTAACCATATTCCTTGCTCCCTTTCACAATTCTTTCATCCCTTTAATGGGGATATTAGCCCTTGTATTTCTGGTAGATGATAAAAATCGGAGAGGATATGGGGGCATTCCCCCATTTGTGTATGAATAATATCGGACTGGTTGCGAGTTGTCAATATATTGCAGTTTCACCTAATTGCTCTCACCTCTTTCCTTGATGCAAAGTTATATAAATCATACTTCAAATTTATTCAAAAAAAAAAAAACCCATTAATTGTTACTACGTGAGCACGAATCACATATGAACTCAACAAAAGTATTTCCAGTAAAAGCGCATTACAAGAAGGGCAAAAAATAATTCATGGACTGAAAATGAGTGGTCTGGATGTCAACGTCAACTAGGAGCGATCACAACATTTTCAAATAGAAATCCAATAATCGAACTCAAATTAAAAATTTTAAATTTAAATAGTAAAATTTTTAAATCAAACCATGTCAACTTTCTAATAAAAATGATACTGAATATTTTATATTACCTAAATTCAAAATCACATCAAACTTTATAATAATAGTCCTAAATAAAAAAACAAACTTCAAACTAAATATATAGTAATTTTTAATAATTAATTCACTCCATTATTATATTTTATTAATAATTATTACTCAATAGTAACTAATATCATGATTTTTAAAATCACATTTTGACTATTACAATTTTAAAATTTTATGATTGAATTAATTTGTTTTATGCATTGTAATGTTCTAATATGAGATGAATTTGAATTTCTTTTGAAAATAAGTCGTACGATGATCTTGTTAATGGAGTTTGATGTGTATTAAATTTGTAAAATATTTTATTTATATTTTTATATGCAAATTAATTTATATATTTATATATGTATAATTAAATTTTAAATAGTATTTTATTATATTATAAAATTTTATAAGACTATCGGTGCCATATTAAAAAAGCGAGTTTAACGGCATTAACTAATATTTAATTATATGTTGATACTCAAATAATTAAAAATACAAATTTTAAATTTATAAATATATATAACTAAAAATTACTCCCCATAGTAATTATTAGCTAAACTATTTATTAATTATTAAAAATAAGCATTAATAATACTTTTAATAATTAATATATAAATTATTAATTTTTATAAATTATTATGTATTTATTTTAATCTTCAAATGATTAAAATAAAAATATTATTTTATTTAATCTTTAAATAAAAGTAACAACTCCAATGTTTACTAATATAAAAATTAAAAATTAAAAAAATTAAATATTTAAAATCAAACTAAATCTATAAAAAAGATTAAAGAATCAAATTATATAATTCCGAATTCAACATAAAATCAAATTGAATAAAAAATACAACATAATACCACTTGTCAAATTTGAAAAGTGTAAGTCGGTCCGAAAAGATTTCAATTCAATCGCAAAGATTTATCCATCTTAGATTTCAAATTCACCCCCTAACGTCAACCTAGCCAGGAAAAGCTCTGCTGGGTAGGTGTAATTGGTCCAGTCCTACGTCAGGATTTTGAAAAATCTCGAAATCAAATTGAAGAATTAGTCTTTTAAAAACGAAAGGATTGAGATTAAATCGAAAAAAGTGAAAGATTAGGGCCGAATGGAATCAAAAATTGATTCGATGTCAATTCGATTCTTTATTACTCTTTGGTTATTTTCATTAGTTCGGTTCTTATTAGATTCTAAATCTATTTTTTAAAATTTCATAATTATAATTATTTTAATTCATTTTATTCATATAAATTATCCTTTTAAATATTATAAAATATATTATAATATAAAATTTTTTATTTTAAATTCAAAAAATTAATAAAAATATAACTTTATAATTATAAAAATAATTATATGAATTAATATTCAAGTGTACGAATACATAATACATTTGCAATATTTAATTTCTATATTTTTATTTAAATATATAATATATATATGTATTAAATTAATATATAATTCTTAAATTATATATATATATATATATAATCAATTTTTCAATTTAATTCAATTTTAATACAATCCTCAGCTCTTAAGAAAGTCCTGAAATCAAAATTAATCTCCATTTGATGTCAGTCTGATATCGATTTTTTTTTTTTTATATTTTCAATCTAATATTTATTTCGGTCTAATCTTAATTCAGCTCGACCAACTTCGAAACCCATTCTTAGTATGCATAGCCTTACTGCTCAGTCGATGAAGTTAGTACACCTGCTCATGGTACTTTTTTGGATCCGAACTGGCCTGCTCCTGACAACCATAAAATTTCGACAGCGCATTTTCGTTATCGCTCATACATTTGTATTAGCGAGTGCATGATATGATACAAGCAGAACAACGGAGAAGTAAAAATCAAGACCCAAAGCCAAGCCACAATATCCTACTACCAAATTAACTGATACAAACATGTTTTCTTCCGATACATAACAGAGGTATGTCCACAGCTAAATAACTGTTACATATTTTCTTCCGATACATAGCAGGGGCATGTACCCAGCTAAATAACTGATACAAACATGTTTTCTTCTGATACGTAGCAGGGGTATGTACACAGCTAAATAACTGATATAAACATACATAGCAGGGGTATGTCCACAGTTAAATAACTGACACACATTTTCTTCCGATACATAGCAGGGGTATGTACACAGCTAAATAACTGATACAAACATGTTTTCTTCTAATACATAACAGGGGTATGTCCACAGCTAAATTAAAACAGTATCAGTAACTGCTGATTATTCATATGACAGTAGTGCTTATGTAGGTACTCCAGCAATTACTCTTCCTTCTGAAGTTCCTTGAGAAAGTCTTCATTGTCAACCAGGACCTACAGAATGATCCAGAAGAACATTGATTTAAACTTGTCAATAAATATACCAACACAAAAGTGGCTATTAAACTACAAAAGTAAAAAAATTTGAAGACATTATGGTCGATTACAGCAAAGAAAATTAACTACGAACATGCATTGCCCTGCCTTCCTGCACCTAATCCAGAGACAAGTTTGGAGTCAATTTCTCCTTGAACAAATATGGCTGAAAGGCTCTACATGCTTCTAGTTTTATCCCATCATTTGGCTCTTTTTTCATCCCATTACCATTTCTTTCCCATTCAAAAGTATATTTTACTAGTTCAAAACAGATACTTCACAAAATGCAGTGTGCTTATTTGCATAAGACAGTGTCAAAGAATCTTCCATAGAAAATTCAATGTATCATCTTATCGCAAAAAAGGCTTTTATCTACGATCAACTAAACAAGTTAATGCACAAAAACTTGTATAACACAAGATAAAGATCCTGAATTTTTTTTCACTTGCAGTTAACATGCAGTACAGAGTATGCAGATTCACTAGTTTTACTTTAATGTTTTCATTGTTTAGTTTCAGCTAATAAGTTGAACACAACAAATGAGAGAAGTAGACAGCCTCTTTACTTGCCATTTAAATAGTCATTTCAACAGACAATTGCAATAGGATATGTATGGCCATTTGATTTAACTTGTTAAAAGTGAATTCCCTGGACACAAGACTGTACCTAAACCTACAAATAGAGGAAACTTACTGTTTTCCAGCCATCTGGATCAAGAAAAGAAGTAATTTTGGTATTCAGTCCAGG
>CATIWR010084286.1:0-11611 GCA_949677035.1 Omphalea diandra | reverse complement strand
CATGCAACTATACAAACACTACATATATGTTCAAGTGTCCCCAACTACAACGATGCTTCTAAATGATTATTTATCTAATGCATATGTTCATGTGATAATGTCAATGAACGTGTTTGGGGATGTTACAATTTCTACTGAAATTATGCCTATTCTCGTGGTCACAAAATCAATAAAAACTTATTAAGTTCATGAATAATCCTTCATCTCTAAAATATTAAGCTTACTTTTGTGGCCTTAATCCTTTAGTTTAATATGTTAAGACTATCTCCAAATTTCCACTTTTGCTTGATCATTTGTAGTCTTAGGCATGCACATATGTGGCCATCGTACATGCAAAACAATCAAGCTCACACATGTTAAATCAAGATACCCATAATAATTTAAACCAAGATCACTTTATATTATCATGAAGTATGTATTGGATTTTTATCCTAATCCCTAGAATAAAGGGTTTAGTTCAACATAGAAAAAGACAAAGAGCAAACAAATAAAGAATCCATTAATCTTAAAATATAAGATTATTTTCATAGAATAAGGTCTTCTTTTTCTAAATTAATGAGCACCCAAGAGATAATCTTCATCTAATCTTCACAAATTCTTCTCAATTACTAGTGTTGAGGTTTGGATCCACTTTTCTCTCTTAAAGCTGCTCTTTTTCTATAATATGACTCTTAGAATGAGGTGTATATGTCCCTCTTTAAAACTAAGCTAAAATATCTATTACTGGTGACTTGCATGGTCTATATCATAGACCATGATACGACTTATACAACTCTATTGAAAATGATATGCTCACTTTTGCTTGGTCAACTTCTTAGGTCAATGTATGATTTAGACTGTGGACCATGTGACACTGTTAAAAAGATTAATGTTAACTCATTTGGAGTTTTTCCTGCACAAACATGAAATAAAAAGAAAATAAACTATTTCTAGAATAAAAATGTTGTAAGAACAAGAAATACTCTTAATTTATACTTTAATATATGCGTAAAAGTTACACCTATCAAATTCCCCAAACTTGGAGTATTGCTTATCTTCAAGCAAGGAAAAAAAAAAATCAACAGTAGGGTTTCTCAAATCGCAACCTTGAATTCTTGAAATTAGAAAGCTTAATAGTGTACTAACATAATTAGCTCATAAGAAAATTTATACCATTGAAGTTCACTTTTAAAACTTATGAGTGATTCTAAAGCATAAATCAACCAAAGAGCTTGCAAGAACTACAAAACACCCTTTACACTTTTTAGGCAGTTGAAACAAATGTATCACATTGTAGAATTCTCAAATCTCTTTCTAAAAAATGCTATGCGTAGTTCCATAGGCAAGAACACACAATCAATCTCCATTAATGTAATTACACACCTTTTTAAAGATTAAAAATTATTTATTGTCTTATAATGTATGGTTGGGGGGAATGCTTACTAGAAAATGATAAAAGGATGAAACAAGAGAAATTCAAGAAAGGGAACTATCAAGTAACATTAAGAATTCCCATAAGTACTCTAAAATCACCAACTTGTTTAGATCACATCCCTTTTATATTCTATTAGCAACAAGCACTCAACTAATCAAAGTTTATCACAAGCCTCGACAGTAAGTTGCTAACATACCTATAGTGAATAAAAACATACATATATTGAATAACATACCCATCACAAGCTCTTTGCATAAAAATATGAATGCAAGTCAATTCAAGCGTTTAATTTCAAAAGAACTTAACTTATCAATTCTCAAACTTCTTTTTTTCTTTATTTTTTAAATCAAAATCAATTTGTATAGATGTAAGTATTATACTCTCTAAATGTCTTTCTTATGCAACAAACACTTACATATATACTCATATATGCCCATAGTGAATAAACTTCAAATTTTTCAACATAAACTAATGGATATTCTTTTGCCACTTAAAAATTTTATTCCTTTATTTTTCTTGGTGGGTAGGCTATGATGATGGGTTATACAGTGAGATGGTGAAGTGTGGTAAAGGAAAAAAAAGGCTCATTTGCACTCTTATAGTGCATTTAAAAGCTTAAAAAGGGTGCTACGAGGAAAAAGACATAGGTATAAAAAGGGCTAAATAGGCTTAAATGAAGAATACTAAAATCCTTTCTTGATCGAGTTTGAATTAGTATTTCACCTCAAACGATTGCATGCCTTATTTTAGAATAAATAAAAAAATCTTTTAACATACCAACATGCATATGTTCAAAATTTATTAAGCATTCAATTCCCTTTCAAGCAACACTTATTAACCAACTTAGATAAGGGAATCACTCATTCATTTATAAAGGGCATTCAAATGTCTAATCTTCTATACTAAACAACCATGCAAAGCTTACCATAAGCATTCCAAAATCTAAAGGAATAGAGCATGATAAGATTGACAATTCAAGTCAATTATACTTTAACCTTAGTGCAAACAATCACACCAAAAGTTAATGAACCATTAAAATGAACAAATAAAAAATCCCATAATTCCTTTTTACAATTTAAATGCATTTCAAAAATAAAAAAATACAACCAATTATCCCCCAAAATTGAAATGAACATTATCCTTAATGTTTAGAAACTTAAATTCATAAGAGATAAGAAATTTACTCCTTTGGTATAGGTGAAGCACAAATCCAAACTACTCCCATTCTATTGTCCAAAATTGTTCATGCCAAAAATTCTTTTATTAATGATACCTTCCTTTACAAATGGATCGGGACATGAGAGATTTATGCATAATCAATTAATGTAAAAATTTAAACACATGTTAGAAAAATCCTATTTTTAAACATAAAACCTTAACAAATCCTAAGACAATTGCATGGGTTATAGCATGGTCCAGGATACAAGCGATGCAATTGAATTTTACATTTGCTTTGTATATATTGTAACGTTAATCCATAAAAAATTGCCTAACTATCCAACAATGAATCAAGTAAAATTACTCAACAGTCAAATTGCTCATCATCAAACAAAATCTGGTATGTCGTAATAACAACAAAGTTGGTGAATAGTATTAAATAAAATACTAAAATCGAACAATTAAAACCTAAACTACCATGGATAATAAAAGTTCAATATTCAATATTTATAAACATATAACAATTAGAAAATTAAAATGCCAAAAATAAAGATTAACTAAATTGCATAAATCATATAAGTGGAATTGGTTCATTTGGAGAATTGTCATTGAGCAAATGGAGCAGTAGGATATTGACAACCCATAAGGGTGAAATAAACCATTAATTGGTTTTGGATTTGCTACAATTGTGTATCAAGGTGGTCAAGCCTCTCCATCACCTATAAGCTGGTTAGAGCTTAGGTTGTAGTAGTAAAAGGTCTTGGAACTAAGGCGACAACATGTTGTTCTTCCTTTATGACCTACCGTGTTACCCCATATGAAGAATCCACCCTTTTGCACGATTAAATCTATACTAAGTACAGACAATCCAAATTTTAAATGACAATAGATGGTTCCAACTTAGCTTTCTAGTTCTTACAGTTGGTGAAGTAGGATGTCACGATAGTAGCAATGAATCCAACCATAATTTTCCCAGAGACCTCAGCTACTACCTATAATTGATGAAGAAGCCACACACTATAGTTTGGTCTCTCATCACGCACCATACACCATAGAAAGAAAATATCATGTTTGGTGATAGCCCTATGTTTTTGCCTTTGAGAAACAATGTATACACTAATAGCCATTGGATGTATCATAAGGAAGGGTTTCAAATTTTGTGTGACTTCAAATGGCAGTAATGAATGTCAAATTTCCCTCAAAATTTCTTGTGAAAAGATTTGCTCATTATATGTCAGAGGGTTTATGTTACACCGATCATTTGGTAAGCTACACAGAGCATTAAACATGTACATAGGAATGGTGTAGGTAGTTTTAAAATTCAAATAATGAAATTGTTAATACTGGTGAAGTTTTTGGGATGTCCTAGTGTGTGGTTAGTTAAAAACTCATGCATAAGGTCAACATAGTTAGGCAATTAAAGGTAAACAAATCGGTCCAAGCTATCATTTGTGACCTTCAACTTCAAGTGGAGAGCTTAAAGGGTTGGGTCATAAAGAAACTTATTAAATTTGAAACACTGGGGTTACAAGGTTTTGAAATAGGTCAGTTGGGTTTGATTGGAGAATTGGAGGGATGGCTTAAATTAATCCTCAATAGTGGGAGGGGATGGTGAATCGCTATTAGATATGGAAAAGGAAAGTGATACTTAGACAATTGGATTTTTTTTTTTGAAGAGAAGCTGAATAAAGGGTCGGTTGACTTCCAATTAAGTTATTTTTTCTTGATGGTCTTGGCAACAATGACTGGTTTTGGAAGATAGAAGGTAAGGTTAGGTTTTGGGAGGGTGGGGGCACCTATATATGATTTTTAGAGTTTATAAGGAAGGTAGGTTTAAAGAGGCCAATACTTGAGATTCACAAGGGGCAAAAATGGGCCATGCGTTTGGTTTATTCTTCAAACTGATGAAACTACTAAACTTGCTACTAGGTAGCAAAGTAGGTGCTTCTATTGGGCTCTTTGATGCCCCATCACTTGGCCCATACACCATGATTGCAATTGAAATTTTAGGTTGTTACTATATTTTTAGTCTTGCAAGCTGTTGCACCCTATAATTTAAAAGCTATTGATGCTCTTCCTTTTTAATTTCTCCAAGAAAATTTGTAACTAAATATATAAAAACTAAAATAATTAAGATTAAACATACAAAACAACAATCTAACTAATAATTAAACTAGCATAACTATTAAAATTCAATAAATAAAACTAACTAAAATAATTACATACTCAAAGAACAAATATGCATAACTTGAAATAAACCAACTGAAATGATTAAATAAATAAAACCATTGGGATACCTCTTAATAAGCACTCGTTTATAGTCATTGACTCAATTATTTTAACACTTATCAACATGAGGTATTGTTTAGTAGAAACATTTATTCAATATACAGTGCATCACCATAGTGGTAAGGCTTTAAGTGTTAGCCATTTACTTTAAACATTTTGGCACTCATTCCTTACAATTTCACTACACTATGATGAAAAACTTGCACCACCTTGAAACATATGAACCAATGAGATTTTAACTTTCTTAGGAAGAGCCTAAGATAAGATTAAAAAGTCACACTTGCTATCCAACTTCAAAAGAGCGCTTATGAATGTGCTTGTCATACTATAACTTTGTTTTCTCTTCATATAGCTAGGCATTTTCATAAGCATTCAATTAGATTTCATTTATCTCATTTAGTTGAAGTAAATACTTCTCTTTGATTATCTTAGGATCAAAATTTAGTGTTCAAATGGCTTAATATACCTTATTTTCTAAGTCCATCGGAAGGTGACAAGCCTTCCAAAAAACTAAGCAGTAAGGGGACATCCTTTCGAGAGTTGTGAAAGCTATTTATATACCTATAATCATCATCTAATTTGAGTACCTAATCCTTCCATGAGGTAGAAATTGTCTTGTCCAAAATGTGCTTCAATTTTATACTTACCTACTTATTTGTGGGTGTTATGGGGTAGTAACCTTATGAGTTGCTCCATACTTGTTGAGCAATGTGTCAAATTGTTGATTGTAAAAATGCTTCCCTCAATAGCCTATTATGGATATTGGCACTCCAAATCTTAAATATATGAACCTCTTGATGAACTTAGTCACCACCTTAGCCTCAGTGGTAGGGGAAACGATTAGCTCAACCTATTTATATACATAATCCAATACTATTATGATATATTGTTGACTATATGATGGGGGAAAAGGGCCCATAAAGTCAATACCCCACACATTAAACAACTCCACCTAAAGAATGTTATATAATGACATTTAATGATAAGTAGAAATATTTCTCGCCCTTTGGCAACGATCACATGCAAACACAAATGTTCAAGCATTTTCAAACATAGTCGGCCAATATAAACCACTTTATAAAATCTCTATAATGATTTTGGTGGTGCTAAAATGTCCTCCATTCTCTGAAGAATGACAACCAATGAAGATATCATGAACTTTTTCCTTTAAAACACACCTCCAACTAAATCATTGATACAATGCTCATAAAGAAGTAGTTTTTCCCAAAATAATGCTTGACATCTATAAGATTTTCTCCTTTTGATGAAAATATATTTTGAGAGGGAGAATGCCCAATAGTTCATAATAGCCATATCCCAAGGAGTGCTAAGTACAAGAGCAAAAAGTTGCTCATTTGGAAAGGGTACATTGATTGCATTAGGGTCATTTTTATTATCCTCAAGCTGAATTCTTGACGAATGGTCTACAATAAATTTTCGATCCTTTTTTTGTCATGGATTTCAAGGTCAAACTCTTGTAGCAATAACACCTAATGTATGGATGAGGTTTGACATCTTTCTTGCTTAAGAGATATTTGATGGCAGTATGATATGTGTATACAGTGACCTTAAATCACACAAGATATGACTAAAACCTGTCAAAAACATATATTGTTGTAAGTAATTCCTTCTCTATAAGGGCATAATTCATTTGAGCTTTATTAAATGTCTTACTTGCATAATATAAGACATACATTTTTGTTGGTCCTTTTTTTGTCCCAAAATAGCTTGAATGGAAAAATCACTCCTATCACACCTAAAATCAAATGGTCATTGCTTTTTTCAACCTATAAAAAGCATCGAAACACTCTTGGTAAAAAATGAATACAACATCTTTATTAAGGAAAATAACAAAGAGGTTTTGTAATCATAGAAAATCCTTAATAAAGCGATGATAAAAGTCTACATGACTAGGAAACCTTTGAACTCCTTTAATAGATGTACGTGGAGGCATTTGATCAATAATGTCTATTTTGGTCCTATCCACCTCAATACCTTTTGAAGAAACCTTATAGCTAAGTACTACACTTTATTGTACCATGAAATGACATTTTTCTTAATTAAGAACCAAGTTTGTTTCCTCATAACATTGCAAAACTTTTGAAAGATTAGCCAAACAAGCTTTAAATGAATCACCAAACATAAAAAAATCATCCATAAATATCTTTATGGTTTTCTTAAGAAAGTTAGAAAATATCAACCTCATACACTACTGAAAAGTAGTAGGTGCATTACACAAATTGAATGGCATACTCCTAAATATGGATGTGCCATAGGGACAAGTAAAGGTGGTTATCTCTTGGTCTTTTAGATCGATGAGAATTTGATTGTGTTTGAAATTACCATCTAAAAAGTAATAATAACATGTTCTGTAAGCCTTTCAAGCATTTGATCAAAGAAGGGTAAACGAAAATGATTCTTGCGAGTAGCATTATCTAACTTCCTATAATCTACACACACCCTCCAATCATTAACTATCCTAATGGGAATTAATACATTATGCTTATTTGCAATTGCAATCATCCTACCCTTTTTAGGTATAACTTGCATGGGACTTACCCATGAGCTATCAAATATTGGGTAAATGATATTTGTACCCAAAAGTTTCAAGAATTTAGCCCTCATCACTTCTTTCATGTTAGGATTTAATCTTTTTTGATGCTTAATGGATGGTTTATGATGCTTCTTCATGTGGATTCTATCCATGAAAAATGAAAGGCTAATTCCCTTAATATCATTAATAGACCATTTTATGGCTTTTTTCATTTTTCTGAACTCTATCAATAATTTTTCTTCTTGATAATAAGTTAAATATGCTAAAATTATCACAGGTAAGGTTTAGCTTTCACTAAGAAATGAACACCTCAAATGACGAGGAAGACATTTTAGCTTTAGGATTGGAGATCTTTCAATTAGAGGGAGAAAAAGCTTTTTCTTGTGCTAAATCTCAAGACTTGTAATTTTTATATGGAAGGGCTACTTTTGAGAATTTGTAATTTCATGGCCTTCAAGCATTAGTGACGCTCTAAGGATTGCAAGCTTTAAGTGGATCTTTAATACACTTTTTTTGAAAAACCTCTTGAATGAGGTCATGAATCATATCCACCCTATGATAATCATCAATAGAAGAAGGATGCTTTGTTGCTTTAAAAACATTATATACCATTTCTTATCCACAAATATTAAAAATAAGGTTTCCATTCTTGAAATCACTTTTAGATTTGACATGGGGTGGAAAAACTTTATGGATATTTAAGCTTTGGTGGAAGGTTATTTTAGATGGTTGCACTACACTCCTAAATGAGAGCTATGGTCTTAAATTACTCTAACTTTCTCTTATTAGATAAAAGATCTTTGAGAAATTTGGCATATGTTGGCATTTGAGCTAAATCCTCGATAAAAGGAATATTAATGTGAAGTTGTTTGAAAATCTCTAAGAACTTAGCATATTGTTTGTCCAACTTATGCTTTTGTAATCATTAAGGAAAAGGGATAAGTGGAACATAAGGTTTCACTAGAGGAAGCTTGATTTTTTCTTTCCCTTTTGCTTCCTTTCTATTGCTCTTTTCTTCTTGAATCAAACTTAGGGTTGATGCATCATGATCTTAGACTAGTGTAACATGATTTTGTTATTTTTTAAGGGTTGCCTTCTCACTATCTACCTTGTTCTTAAGTGGGGAATCAAATATTTCAATGTCACTCCTCATTGTAAATGTCCTGCATTGTTCCTTTAAATTTATTTCAGCCTTGCTAAGGAGATTACCTTGAGTTTTAGCATTAAAAGTGTTAGACATTTTCCCAATTTGCATGTCCAAATTTTGCTTAAGTTGCTCCATTTGATTTACCCTCAATTCAAGCTCTTTAATTGTGTCTAACCTAGTTTCCACCTTTTTTAACTTCTCAATCAAGAACTTTTTCATGTCCTATGTTAGCTTCTCCTCTTATTAACTTGATTGGGCTATGGGAGCTATATCTTATTGCCTTTGAGGATATCCTAGGAGATGAGGGGGCTTTGATTGATTGGCTTGATATCTCCATAAAATAGTTGGATGATTCCTCTACCTTAAATTGTAGATGTTGTAATATGGATTATTAGGTTGCCTATTAAAGATGGAAATATATTGCACATACTTGAATGGATTTTGAATAAAAGGACTCCCTACGTGGCATTCGGTGCCCATGTGTCCTCTCTAATACTATTTATAACTCAATAGTGGGGTATTAATAACATGTACACTTACACTTTCAAACTTCTTTTTAAGAGCATCCACTTTGACATTCAACATGGTATAACGTCAATATTATGATTGCTAATAGCTCACTTGTTGATTCCTCTTTCATTTGCCTATTAATAGTTGTTTAATGCCATTTCTTCTAAAAGTATATAAGCTTCATCAGTTGACTTCCCCATGAATGCTCCTCCCACGGTGGCATCAATAGTAATGCAAACAATGTGATTGATCCATTATAGAAAGTTTGAACTATCAGCTAGTCTGATAAGCCATAATGTGACACCTTCCGTGATGTCTCAGTTACTAATCATTCCTAAAGTAGGTACATTAACTCATTCAGAAAACATGGAATACTAAAGTGACATAACATCATTAAAATTCTCTCATTTTATCTACTGTCATTAAAAGACCTTTTTCAATTATTTTTCACATTATATATCTTATTTCACAACATAGTAACTATTTACAACAAAGTATACATGGCTAAACAAACTAAAGTACTACTAGACTACATACTGGCCCAACTCTATCAGACTGATAGACAACAACTTCAAAATGAAAACTGGATGCAATCTTTGGTTTACTTTTCTTGAAAGAAAATTTAATGCAAATGAGTGAGCTTGCATACTTAGTAAGCAAACACATAATGATACTTCAATCTCAAATAACATAACAAACATTTAAATATAAAAACTCACCATCATATCCTTGCATGAAATAAAGAGTTTTTACTCTTTAATGCCATACATGCTATAAATATTATTGCCATATGGGCTATAGATATCATTGCCACACATGCTATTAAATGTTATTGCCATATAGGCTGTTTGACAACAATATTTCTAGCATATATATATATATATATATATATATATATGCCACACATAATGACAACAATACTCTTCTTCTTCTTCTTCCTCCTCCTCTTTTCTTCCTTCCTTTCTTTCAATTTTTTGTACTCCCTCATGTTTTTGGCTCTATAAGCTGATCCTAAAAGATGAAAATTATAATTTGTATACCTACCCTAATAAGACAAAATCATGGTGTCTCAGTACCATTAATTGTAAGTTCAATATTCCTCTTTTAGTCCATATTCTTTTCTCTTTCGTCACCTCCATCCATCTCTTAATCCCTATATGTTCCTTATACTTTTAAATTAGCTCTAAGGCACCATTAGTTCAAATATTATAACATGCACATAATATATGACAATTTGCCCTGCCACTATGCAAACATCATATTCAGATTCAAATGCAATAATGTAAGTGTTATTGTCATGCTTATGCCATGTGATCCATATATTCAAATATAACATAATTAAAATACATATGATTTGGGTTGAGGATGTTACACCTTCTTTTAAGCTCTTTGTATCTCTCCCATACTTCAAAAAATGTCTCCCTCGACACTTATACAAAGCTTGTAATAACTTGTCTCATTTGAGCAATCTTGCATGATGGGAAATGCTTTACCAAGAAAGTTTATGAGAGTTCCTTCTTTATAGTAAACAAATTTGGTGCCATTGAATTGAGCCCCCTTATAGCTCTATCTCAAAATGAAATAGAGAACAATCTTATGTGAATAACATCATCGATTATTTTGTTGATCTTAAAGGCTGCATAATTCTAAAAAAAGTTTGGCAATATGTGCATTTTGATTCTCAGTAACGTCACACCTAAATGTATTTTGCTACACCATTTGGATGATTATGAGTTTAATTTCAAAGTTGTTGGTTGTAACAGTAAGTCTAGTCATGCTTGATTAAGTGCCATAAGTATTTGGTGTGACAAAATCTCCCAAAGTTCTTGGAGGTTATCCTTCATCTGCCATTGTGGCTTTAAAAAATTTATTCTTCTCTTTTTGGATTTGTCTCTAAATGTGAAATGTACACTCAATTTTAGGATCAAATTCAATTGAATCTAGGCTTTGTGAGCATTACATAAACCAAACACTTTACCTATTAAAAGAGATAAAACATAACCAAACACACAAAAATCAAATATGCAGAATTGAAAAAACTAGATTAAGAGAAAGCTCAGGTTATATTGATATTATGCAAAATTCTATAACCATCAGTAGTGCTAAGAGCTTATTACATGTAACCTTAGCAAATGCACAAATTACTTAATTAATATAATAGTAAGCCAAGATCGTTCCCATAAGGACAATCCATACAAGTACCATCTAGCAAACTGAAATATTTAAAAAAAAGGAACGAAAGTGAAATAGAAAACTAATAAAGAAAAATTGAAATGAGTTAAAAGAAACTCTAGTGGAATATGATTTCTAATGATTTCAGGTTCATTATAATACTATCCGATAAGTATATCAAGAGATTTGGTTCAATTATCAGATGGTTGTTCTTGAAGATGGTGTTGGACTAGGATGATTAATCCTAAGTTTAGAACCTCTTTTGATCTTGACAAAGTAGATTGATCATCACTAATATTTCAAATAAGTGTTGATTTTGCAGAAATGAATCAATCTCCCAAGAAGAAATGAAAGGAGTTGATAAACT
>CATIWR010084278.1:0-20476 GCA_949677035.1 Omphalea diandra | reverse complement strand
AAGAAAAGGACTACAAAGTGAAATATTACAAAAGAGGGAGAAATATTGAAAATTGCCTAAGAGATGAGTAGACAATTTTTGGGATTCTTAAACTAAAGGAATTAAGGCTCTATTTATAACAAAACAACCTCCCACCCTTTTAGTCTTTTTCCGATGTGGGATATGACTCTATTTATAACAAAAAGAACTCTCTTCCCTTTGTTATTTCTCCGATGTGGGATATCAAATGAGTCACCATAATTCAACACAAAACACCTACAACCTAGTAAGTTTTCTTTCTCTTTTTTATTTGATTTTTTTTTGGTAAAGAATTTAGCTTTGTATTTTATTATTATGAAGAAAATTTTGATTTTTTTTTTGTTTCTTGGAGCGATCTCCAATAATATTTTTTTTTTATTATAAAGAGTATATTTTGCGTAATAAAGAATATTCTAAAAAATATTTAAATATAGAGAGCGAAAAAATTTATACAACTTTAATAGACTCTTGATATTTTTAATCTTCATTTTGCTTCATCCAATAAATATTAAAGTTTTCAATAAAATCAAATGACTATTGTGGGATGAAAGAAAAAATTTTTTCAATAAACAAGATATAAATAAATAGATATCAATTAATATTTTATATACAAAATTGAAATATGTTAATGATAATGAGCATATAGAGTAAAGTTTGATTTTCTATATTGAGAGAGTCAAATTAACCTTCTATTCTAAATAAAAAATAAAAAATATATTAAAAACTATTTTTTATTAAGTCTTTAAAATAAAAAATTTTACTCAAATGAAGAGTCTATTACACACTATCTTGGCAACCCAATAGAGAATGATGGTGAAAGTGAGGTCGAATGAGGTAAAAGGGCTTGGGATAGAAGTCAAGAATTACATAGGGTATAACCTGTCTCCTATTCATATAAAATAAGAAATCATAAGGATAAAGGCTTGAGTTTGTGTGCTAATGGAGAAAAATAGGAATAGCAGGAAGAAAATGACCTAATTCTGTTACGTTTTTATTTATTTATGTAAAAGTAACACGGGTCTCATTACCTCAAAAATCAATGTCGATCAACATATTTTTATCAATTGGAGTGATATAATCAAATTTGATAAGTTAAGGATCCAATTGATTATCAAAAATATTTTGAAATCAAAATAACTTAATGCAATAAATTTAAGGCGTAATTTGAACCTTCGGTCGTTAAATGTAAAATTTTCTTGTTTACAAAATAATTTCTATTAACTCTTCAAATACGTTTGTTTCTCAAAATTTAATATTTTTTTATGTAAAATCACTTTATGAAAAAATAAATTTATAGGTTAGTAATTCTAAAATGTAAGATTATTTTATTTGGTTAGATATAAAATTTTTTTTAGAATATAAGATTATTGTATTTGGTTTGTATATAGAAAAGTTCAAAAAATTAACTTAGATTACTTATAATGTATTTTTATTTATTTAATATATACATTTGTATAATAAGTCTCTAAAGTGTCTAAATATGAAATAAGAGTGATTGTGAATTGCTTCGTTCTAAATAATAGTAGTTGAGCCAGTGACTATATATTTATCCATCAATATTAAGTAAAATATAAGATAAAAATATAAATTATTGATAAAAAAATAACAACTATTGAAAGTGCATAATATATTTTAATTATCAATGTTTTCATGCAAAATAAAATATTGTGATTAACAAACTTTTACAATATGTTTTTATTTTGTTTACAGTTAACTGATTTTTTTTTTTAAAAAAATTTAATTAGAATTCTGTTAAACTAAATATATAAATTTTAGTTTAATAAATAAAAATACATAGAAAATTAGATATATCCATAAATTAAACTAACTAAGAATGTATTTCTCTATATATATTTTTACAAATTTTCATGGTAATCTCTGAACACTACATTGTCATGTAAATGATAAAATAAAAATGGGATTGCAAATTTAAGAATTTAGCTTTTTCAAGAATGTTATATTTTTAAATAAATCAAACACAGAAATTTACTATTTTTAAATTATTTTTTTAAATCAGAATTCATGAACTAAATGCCTCCTTATCATGACTCTTTTGACACCTAAAACCTTACTTTGAAATTATTACACATTTAAAGTAGTTCAATCAGCATAGCACATTCTATTTACTAATTACACATTCAACTGGAAGTGGCCATTGTTTGGTCAAAAAAAATTTTTATAAAATATTTTTGTGAGTGTTTGATACATTTAAAATTGATTAATAAAAAATATTTTTTTATCAATAAAAACTAAACTATTTTTAAGGAATATGACTTACTCTTTTTAAAAAAGAAAATTATTTTTTAAATTTTAATAAATTCATCTAAATGAAAAATAAATCATATATTAATATATATTAATACACTTATTATCACTAACAATTCTTGATCATATAGACTTACTATTGATTGGTAAAGGTCACTAGTTTTAATGTATTTTTCTCATAATAAATAATGAATAATATAAATATTACGTGCTTTGATTTAAATTTTATTTTGAATATTATAAATAAAAATTAATATTTTCTATATATTTTAAATAACAAAAAATATATTTTCAGAAAATATTTTTATAAATAAATTATTTTTATGAATTAAGCTGAGCTCTAATATTCAAAACTCTCAACTTATTACATTTTTATAACTTTTGAAACTCTCATATTTTTTCTTATGAGAAAATCTATAAAAAAAATCCAATTCAAAAACTCTCAAATATGAGAGACTTCATATGAATCTTCGAAATCAACATAAAACAATCATATAAATTTCTGTTAATTGAAAAATAGAGGAAAAAAGAGAACAAAGACAAAAAGAAAAAGAAAAATCCTATCAAATATGGAATCAATGAAGATTATTTAGGCTTAAAATTTCTTGAAAATATTTTTCATACTTTTTGATATTTATTAAAAAATTAAACTCAATTCAACAAAACTTTAATTTTAAATTAATTATAGTCCATTATATGCATTCACTTTTTACTTTGTACGATCTTGAGCTACATTTTTTAAAAGATATAAGGCCCATGGATCATTTTAAATTATTTTTCTTTATATGAGTATCAATCTAACTCTCTCATTTTTATCTATGTCTACTCTAATTTGTTCTACTTTTTTAACTAGTGCGTCTAAAGGTTTATAACTCACATGTTTGAACTACCTCAATTTCCCTTTCCTAAACTTGTTCACCGTTGAAGTAATTCTAACTTTATTCCTAATACACTTATATACGAAGTTTACCCATTCATTATAGTACCCCACACATATATCTTAGTATTTTCATTCTCATCACACTAATATGGGAGACTTATTTGTCTTTATCACTCAACACTCACTCTTGTACATCATAACAGATATTATCACAGTGTGATAAAAAAATTTTTTTAACTTATGTGAAATCTTGCGATTACACAACACACTCAATGTGTTTCTCCATTTCATCTATCTCGATTTAATCTAATAGACAATATTCTCTTCACAATCCCTATTTTTCTTATAGGATGAGCCTAAATATTTGAAGTGTGTGCTTTAAAGTATTATTATTTTCTCTAATTGCACTCACGTATTCTCTCTATTGCTCCCATGTTTATTAAAAAATTTATCAATAAAAATATTTTTCTAATAAAAGAGAAAATTAAAAATTTTTAAATGATTTCCTTTTTTGAAAAGAAAAAGAGTTTTGACAAATTTATCTAAATAAAAAATAAATTATATAAATACATATATTTATTTATTATCAGTAGTTCTTGATTATTGATATTTATTATCAATCACTGCTGGTCAGTGACAGTTATTAACAATTGATGGGATCTATAATTTTTTATTTTAAATATATTTTTATATTAAATAATAAATAATATAAATAAAAATTATTCTAGATCAAAATTTTATTATAATTTTATAAATAAAAATGAATATTTAATATATTCTAAATATCAAAATTATATTTTTTAAAAAATATTCTCATGAAATATATTATTTTAAAAAATATATTTTAAATAAATTATTTTTAGGGAAGAGATAAAGCCTTAAATACTATTGTCATTTAGATACATCACAAAGTCCATTGAATAAGAATTAAATGCACATTAATATCAAAATCAACATCCAGATATCAAAAGTAATAATCACGTATGATTCTTTCGACCAAACCCATAAATGGAAAAGTGGCAGCTGTAACCAAAACTTGAGTATTGCTCATAAACTTTTTGTGTAAATCCAATCACAGATGATTTTTTCGACACACTTTACCAATAATTACCTCTATGTTTTTCCTTTTTTTTTGGTATTTTTTAAATATATATTTTGCATTCGCTTGGTAGAGATAAATCGATGCTTATAAATAATGACCTATGATTCTTTCAACCAAACCCATAAATGAAAAAGTGGCAGTAGTAATTAAAACTTGAGTCAATCATCCATACATATTTTGGTAATATTGGATGGGATGTAATGTAATATAATAAAATATAATTAAATATAAACTCAATAAATTGTTAAATTAAAATTAACTATTGAATTAAATTTTTTATTATATTTTATTATATTTTACCAAATACTATCTTTATGTAAATCTTATTACTGATATTTTTTTGATGCACTTTACTATTAATCACCTCTATTTTTTTGTATTTTCTTAAAAGTATATTTTGCATTCGTTCGGTAGAGATAGATTGATATTTATAAACACACATTGATCATTTATGCATTATTCGAAATAATTATAATAATAAACTTTAAATAAATTTAATATTTATTTTTACTAAAATATTAGTAGATTAGTTAATGATTAAAATTAATATATAAATAATAATTAAAGTTTATTATTATTTTGTAATATATTATTATTTTTATAAAAATATTATTTAATTATATATTTTCAAGTAAATAAAATAATAAAAAATAAAATTATAATTAAATTAGTATAATAAAATTTAATGATAATATTTTTTCAATAAAAATAAAAAAATCATAATTTTACTTTTTTCTTTTGTTAGCTATTATTACATCTCGTTTCAATATTTGTAATTTTTATTATATAGAAAATTAAATATTTATTTTTATTAAAGTCCTAAAGAGGATGAATGCGAAGAACTTCGTATGTTGTTAAACTTTCCAAATTATTTTGTGTGAAAAACTTTCTATATTATTCAACTTTCTATTTTTTTTGAGTAAGTAAGGAAAATTAAATATTTAATTATCAACTTGCTTGTCATATGACAAAATAAAAACATATTATATTGCCACATATAAAAAAAATTATGTTACTGTATAAGTACTTGATAAATGATAAATATTTAACTAAAACTTAGCTTGAGATCAAAATTAATTAGATATTTTGACTGATCAGTTAGCCTCCTGAAAGAATAATTGAACAAATAAATGGTAACAAGAGATGACAATCAAAAAGGAAAAGAAAAAGAAAAAGGAGAGGCAATGAATCAATGATTTAGACTTTAATTCTGAATCAATAATTGCTTATTGTATTGATATCAAATTCATCATATTCAGTGCATGAGTGTATTAGGAAAACAACAAACTGATTATGTATCTTATTTAAGATTAATGATAAGGCTAACACATTTAAAGTTAACTATCAATAAAAAGTATTTATCCCTTGTCTTTATCATCCTCTCTCAAGCTAAGCAGTTTTTGAATGAACTATTAGCTTGTTCTTGAGTTCTAGAAATTTTCTTTTAAATAAAGTTTTTATGAGTGTGTCTACTAGTTTGTCTATAGTGGAGATGTAACAAACATGGAGTTCCTTTTTGCTCATCTTATCTCTAATGAAATAGAAGTCAATTTTTAAATGCTTGCATTATGTGTGAAAAACTAGATTTGCAGTACGATAACTTGCTGACACATTGTCACACCAAAGTACATGAGCTTTTTATGCTTGAAAATCAATTTCTCGTAATAAAGATTGAATCCAAGTTACTTTAGAAGCATTGTTGTCAATGCTTGATATTTAGCATTTGTTAAAGATCTTGCCATTATATGTTGCTTATGAGAACTCCAATATATTAAATTAGAACCTAAATAAATAGTGAAACCTTTTTTTCTATTTTGATCATCAATGCTACCCCTTTAATTTGTATTTACATATGTTGATAATTACGTTGTGTTGTATTTAATTATCATTAATCCAAGGTTGTAAAACTCACTTTTCTACTATAAAATCGATAGAGGACCTTAGAATCAGAATCATAAAATCAATCATAAAATTCTAAGATTTTACAACACAACAAACTACCCTTTAACAAAATCTGCCAACTTCAATTTCTAACCTGAAAAATGGTCCCAATTTCATTTACTGACAAAAAATCTCTTCAACTTAAAGCAATAGAACTAACTATATATGTGCAAGTGCAACATGGTTTCATTGAGTAAACTATTGCATTTTCTTTTCCTATTCCATCAAAATAAGCACCAACATTGATTGTAAATTTGCCTAACCAAAATCATATATCCTTATAAACTTTTTATCCAAAATAATTGTGAATTGATTTGTGTTTAATATCTAAAAAAATAGTTTTTCATACATTTTTAAAGAGATATTAATGAAATTCACGTCAGGCCCCTACAAATTGTCTTTCAGATTCTTATACACCATAACATCATAATGCAAAAGTATAACACATCATGCTCATGATCATGGTCATGGAAAGATAGAGCATAATAGCAAAATAACAAATTAGCATTCAATCCATAAACAAGAAAGGCATCGGTTTATCATTTGGTTGATGAAGCAAAATAGCAAAAATGTCACACATAACTATTCAATGAATTCAATCCATAAAACAAAAAGGATCCTACCAATATATCCATAAAACAAGAGAATTCAAACCACAAAACAAAAGACATAATCAAAATAATGTAAGCAATTTCACATACATATCTTGATTGAACTATATCAGCAACAAATGTCACCTTTTGAAAATAGTAGCAGAAGTGAAGGAGCAGCTAGGCATCAAAGGAGAAGAGAGTTGAACTTCAAAAAAGGTGTGCCAAATCAAAAGAATAAAGAAATCAATGAAACCAGTCGCAACAAAAGTAATAAGAAAGGGAATCGAATGCATCAATAAAAGTGAAGGAGTCGATGTCAAGCATCAAAGAAAGAAAGCCAAAGTTAAGCAGAGAAGGAAGAAATAGAAGAAAGCCAACACCAAGGCCAAATCGAAGAAAGAAATTGAAGAAATTCAATGCTAAATTAATATATTTTGCAGAGAAGAAAAGAGGAGAAATTCTCAAATTGAAAAAGGAATACCCCAATTCAATTGCCCAAATAAATTTCTTTCTAGTGTATCTTTTTCTTTTAATCAAAATGCACCATTTTGATGCAAAACCAAGTTCTATTTTATTCAAAATATTAGGTTTAAGATTTCAAATGAACTCAATAAAATCGTGAATAAGTGTGTGATTTTATTGAGTTTACTGTGCCAACTCTTAATTTCACCACAAGTTTACCAAAAGGCCGATTTTAGGTACGCTTTAAATCGTTTGCATGATTTTAACTCTTAAAATTGTAAAATCATATGAGTTAAAATGCTTTGTTAACAACATTACATTAATACATATCAAGTGTTCCTTCTATCTATCTTAGAATTCATTTAACACTTACTTAATGATCATTATTTAAAGAATGCTTTAATTGTGCCACTTTATTAACTATACATAAGATGCCTAACTTAGTGAGTCCAAGATATTAAAGTCCACCTACTATGCTATGATATAATGTTAAATCTACAAATTTGACACCTTAATTGCTAGATAAATTTAATGTTGGACATGTAAGAGTTGAAATAGCTTTTACTGCATGCATATTTTTCTAGAGGGTGGT
Source organism: Omphalea diandra (assembly GCA_949677035.1). Lineage (NCBI taxonomy): Eukaryota > Viridiplantae > Streptophyta > Magnoliopsida > Malpighiales > Euphorbiaceae > Omphalea > Omphalea diandra. The sequence continues at coordinate 12,623 of CATIWR010084278.1, read as the reverse complement.
GTCTTTGGTTTTTTTTTTTTTTTAGCAATAATCCTCTCTTGGTTTAATGAGCATCCACACCAAGAAAGCAACTGAGCTTTTCAAGGTTTTTAAATGCAAATTTCTGTTAAAGCAATTAAATGAGTTGAACAACAAGACTTTTATTATTGCATGTGATCATAAGATCATCAAGATGTATAAGATTAAAAAAATAATGTTCTTTCCATGATGTTGAATAAAAAAGGAGCTATCTGTTTTGGATCTTTTAAAACTAAGAGAAGCCAATGCATTAGTTAAACAATGAAACCACATGCAAGGAGTTTGCTTTAAGCCATAAAGAGCATGCTTTACCCAACAAGGATAATTAGGATTTACAAATCTTTGAGAAAGTTCTATGAGCACTATTTCTTTTGACTAATCATGGAAAAATGCTTCGACACATCCAATTGTTGAATAGTCCAAGTCAGTGATACTGTTAGCGAGAGTATTAAATGAATAAGAGCTAATTTAATTATTAGATTAAAGGTATCAATATAATCAACACTAGATCTTTGATGAAATCCTTTAGTTACAAGTCATTCCTAATGTTATAGACCTATTTGCACTTGATAATATTTTAAACAATTTCATGAGAAACAAGATCCCAAGTGCCATTCACAAGTAAGGAATCAATTTTAAAAGCTATGGCTTCTCTCTATACTTGATATTTACATGCAATTGTGTAAGAGATGGGTTATTGATATGATGAAATAATAGCATGAAGTACTTTGGGCTTACTAGAGCTTGTTTTATCAAGTTAACATAGAGTGTAATAAAGTAGGAATAACTTTTTTAGATTTAGATATATAAAAAACTAAGGGTAATTCACTATCAATTGTTCTCTTAGTAATTAAGATAACATTAAAATCATCAGATGGTAAGTGACTAGGTGAATTAAAGGCTGAGAAAGTGAAGGTATTATGCCTGATTCAGAGGTAATGGGCTATGAATATTTTGGATATATGGTATGAGACATAGGCTGTGGAATTGCATCATTGGGCTTATATTTCTTGATGTGTAAGGGAATAATAATAATTAGAAGCAAGCTTTGTAGATTGTTGATAGAAAGAGCTAATGGACAATTAATCGCAAATGAAAAATTTTATTCATAAAAATACATGCCATGAGATAATTTTTTTTATGAGACAATATCAAAATATTTATACCCTTTACGTATATTTCTATAGCCCAAAAAATGCATTTACATGATCGAGGTGCCAATTTATGTGAAACCTATGGCTTAAGCCAAGGGTAACACAAACATCAAAACATATATAACATCTCATAATATGGGGTAGTTTGGATGAGCACTTCAAAGGGACTTTGTCTTTCAATCTTGGGCTTAGTAATTGATTTATGAGTGAACTATTATAGCAAAATCATGTTCCTAAATTTTAAGTGGAATGGAGGCATGTTGTAAAAGTGCTAACCTATTTTAGTGATACATTTACATTTTCTGTTTTCACAACCATTTTGTTCAGGAGTGTAGGACAAGAACTTCACTGTGAAATGTCGTTGTGACTCAAATATCTTGTTAATGCTTAATATTTATCCCCTAATCAATTGAAAACATTTGATTTGCCTACCAACAATTTTCTCCATGACATGTTGAAATTTAATAAAACAAGTTATAACTTCAGACTTAGATTTGATGAAATAATTCTAAGAATATTTACTATAGTGATCATAAAATAACATAATATTTACTATAATGATCATAAAATAGCATATAATAATGATTCTCATTTATTGAATCTATAGGAGATGGTCCTTAAATATTAGAATAAACTAAGTATAAAGGTCCATAAGCTTAAAAATGAGAACTAAAAAATAGTAACATATGAATTTTACTAATATTGCAAGCATGACAAAGAGAATGAAAATTATTGATAAAAATGGAAATAATTGACTATTGTACAGCTCGTTGAACTGTTTTATTAAGGCATGTCCTGCAAGTGCATGCTATATGAAAAAAGAAGAAAGATGAGCTTAAATGGAACCGATTGGACAACGAAGAGGTTTCAAGAATAGTAGTACAAGCCATAATCAAACAAATCTTTTGTATCTCATTCACATGAATATCCTTAATCAATAAATAAGTTATAATAAATTCAATAGAAACTTGATTAGCACAAGTAATCCACTAATAGATTATAAATTTTGATAAGAATTAGGAACATGTAATATGTTGGTGAGATTAAATGGTTTGTCACCAAGAAAAAAGTAGTAAAGCTAACATTAAAGATTGAAAGAGTTTTACCATTTGTAATTGTAACCACTTCTAGACAGTATACTAAAAATGGATCCATAATTTTCAAGATATACTGTTATATGATGATTTGCTTTAGTGTCGATTATCCATGGTTGAAAAGACTAAAGGTAGTCGAAGCAAGATGAGATGTAGTGTTTGTGTTTTTGTGAATTCATTTATTAGTTTAAATTCTTAGAGAGGGATAATGTCGCACACATATCTTATTCCTCAATAATTATGATAGAATCAATTAGTTCCATCCTACAATGAATATTGTGATAGAAAAAACTAATCTTACTACTATCGAGGGATTAGTATGGCTACAACAACCACTCCCACGACCTTTTCCTCTTCGTTGTTAAGAGGAATTTTATCATGCTAAAAAAATATGTGGTTGGTGTTGTGCCATCTTCAGAAACAACATCTAAAGAGAGCTATATCTCTTCACTTAAGAAAAGGCTAAACATGTCATCAGAAGTAACATATTTTAAATATGCTTCAATTGCTTGAATAAAATGGTGATAAACAAGCCCTAATCCTGCTAAGATTACATCAACTAAGTCATCTTTAGAGGCTAGATGTTGAAGAGCTAATAACTAATCTAAAATCATCTTTATTCATGGCATGTATTTTGGAATATCATCATTATTATGTTGAATCTTTGACAATTGAGCCTTAAACTATTAAATATATGAACGTGAGCTGGTGGCATATGTTATTGCCAAATTTTAGCATGCCTTCTTTTTTGTAGTTGTTCCTGTAGTGTTGTGCCTTAGACCTACATGGATAAACTATCATAAATGGCTCTCATACAATAGTATTAACTTGATTTTTGACATAAAAGTCATCATGGATTCCAATATGACGAGCTTCATATTTTGATATAATCCAACATTGTCTTTAACAGGATGATCATACAAATTGATGTTGAGCATAACGTAAATCATATAAAGGAATATGAGTGATTGAGAAGAAATTTATCCTTCATGCATTTATGAAACTTATGGGCACTCGATAAGCTAGACTAAAAAAATTACATAAAAGTTATCAATTTAATTTTACATCAATCTACTTGAAGATTGAAAAATAATTTAATTAAAATATATAAGAATGACATGATCCATCAATTGAAGGATAATGTGACAAAGAGATTATAATACTATTTGAGGTATAATGTTCAATTGAGATAGGTAGGTTGGATTAATGACCTTCACATAACTTGGATAATCATAATGTTTTGCTAGAGACTAATTATTGTTTATGGGCCAAAAATAATTTTTTTGGTTACTGCTAACATTATGTGAATCTAGAAGGTCACACAATTAGAACAAACCCAAAAATGAAATTGTTTTATTTGGATAAGATAATTAGAGATATTATCTTAAATATTTGGATATTTATTTTAGTTTAAAAATTAAATCAAAACATGATATTTAGTTATTTGTATCTCTTAAGATACACAATTGGCATATATATATATATATATATCTAAACAATTTAGATATATTTAGGCGAGGGTTTTTTGTAAAAAAAAAAGAGTATTCATGTTCAAAAAACATTACAGAGAGTCGCAGAAAAGTAGGTGCAAGCACATTATTCGTCTTGGATACAATCTATTCATGTGGATACTTACATAGAACGTTCATCTTTTAGTAATGTATAGATTTAGCTCTAAACTCGAGGTAGGGTGTTGCCGGTGTAAACTTCTTTTCGCCTTCCAACAATTTCACAATTCATCTTAAATTGGTAGGATTCACATTATTTCTTGTTGATTTAATCGATTTGCTTGAATTTTTTATGGGTCTTATAAGTTTAAATTTTTCATTTTTCCATTGTGATTGTATATTGGGTTTTGGTTTGTATCATTGATCAATTTTAGAGGTTCTTAAACACTGCCTTCAATATGATATGCTAGTTTGTATTCTTGCATCAAGGGAAAATTTTTGAGTTTTTCATAAAAGATAGTTTGTGGTTGTGAGTTTGAGAGAAAATTAATGAGTTATATTTGGATAAGTTGGTGTGGTATTTGCAAGAGTAGTAGTAGTGATGAGAGCAGTTTCTATTGTCATTAGAACTTAATTACTACTAGGCTTTTAAGCCTCTTAAGACTCTCATACTATGAATCAGTAATGCCTCTTAATTATTGTATTGATATCAAAGTCATTATATACTGTACATGAGTATATCTGGATAATAATAAACGATTAAGTATCTTATCTAAGGTTAATGACAAGACTAACCCATTTAAATTTAACTATCAATGTAAAATATTTATCCCTTATTTTTATCAAATTCAATGTATGTAATGAAATATGGACAACAAAAGTTGAGAATAGAGTTGGAAATGTAATAGAATGAAGTCAAATTTTGTCAATTTTAAACTTGATTATAAAATTTGAAATTTGAAGTTTAATTTGAATTGGACTTACAGTTTTTTCAATGAAATCAAACCACCCTACTCAAAATTTAGATACTCATTTATTTTTAATATATTTTAAGTAGTGATCTATTACAAAGTATAAAGTGACTTACTATGAAACTATAAATATGTCCCCACAACTATTATATTCATGAAAAGATCTTATTTAAAATTTAAAAATATCCTAAAATTTTTTGAATTTTAAATTATTATTTCTCTTTAAAATTACTTATGTGCTTCTTGAATTTTCAATATTAATCATATTTATAATTATTATTCATACAAAATATATAAATTCAAAAAAATTTCCAAAACACAATTTGTTTTTTAAAAGTCACTCAGCAACAAAAGCGAAGACATAACTCAGTTTTATTATTTTTCAACTTCAAGACAATAAAAAAAAAATAATAATATGAAAAGCTACAGCAAATAAGCACATTTTTTGCCAAAATAAAATTCTTGTGAGATATGGATCAAGAAAACAATTTAATGTTTGGATTTTAACCAAAATTATTATTATCTTTTAATTTATAAATTACAAAATATTTAAATTAATTATTATTAATTGATAGTCAATAATTGACAATAATTATGTGCGACTCTATTTTTTAAATATTTAAATATTTCTAGATTTGTTACTATTGATCAAGTTTTATTTTTTAAATTCAAATTCAGTTTGGAGAAATACTCAAACTCGATTATTTATATAAAAAGTTTTTGAAATCTCAAATTTAAATATGAATAAACTCGAATCATCTTATAATATTGATTGGCTTGGTTTCACTCTATTATCTTCATAATCTAATATAGAAAAATAAAATAACAAATATCTTAAAACTCAATCATGCTCATAAATTCCTCTAATTAAATATTTAAATACTCAAATTTATATGGACAATACATTCGAATAGTTTAAATTTAAGTTTGATTTAATTAATATCTAATCAATTTTAAATATTTTTCAAATGAATTTTTAATGACTTGTAAACAGTTCGATTCATAAGCAATTCAACAAACAAAGAATATTTATAAGTAAAAAAATAGAAGTGTTTGATAAGTGAAATAAAAAAAGTATTTGTTCGAGAGAGCGTAATCAACATTTTCTATAAAATTTATGGGTAATTTTTATGCATTAAGCTACTTATAAAATAAATATAATAAAAAATTATTCATTCACATAAAATAATTTTTTTATCAATGAACATTTAATTTCATCATTATCAAAATTATTTTTTAAATTATGAAATTATAAATTTTATTTCAATCAAATTAAAAAGATCAAAATGTTGACCAAAAAAAGTAAAAAGATCAAAGTATAATAAAATAAATAATAATAATAATAATAACAATAATATATAAAAGAGAGAGAGTGAGAGAAAGGTTGCGGCTGACAAATCTTGAGAAACAAAGAACACTCCTCTCTCCACCTTCGGAGCAACAAACACGATACATTTAATATTTTATACCATATTTCACTGGCTTTTTCTTTCTCTCTCTAAAACCAAGACTCTCTATGTCTATCTTCTCCCTTTCTTTTCCATTACTGTGCGATATCACTTGCAATCTTGTCTCTATTCATCCATTAATCTCTGTTGTTCTTATATATTTATCATCATTTGTCTTCTTCTTTATTTTTATTTGCTCTTTTGTTGTTTTGGTCCTTCCCCTAAAATCTAATTTTGATCCCTCATTTCTGCTTGTTCTGCTTCGATTTTTGTATATCAATCGAAGAAGAAGAAGAAGAAGAACGAACGAACAGTTATTAGATAGTGGATCAAGGAATGCGATTTTTTGGTTTCTGAGTTGAATGAAAGATATATGGGATTAGAATCTGTTGGTGGGTTTTCTGGAATCGGACTGTTCAATCGATGATCGATTCGATTGGATTTGAATTTAAACAAATGGAGAAATTCTGGATTACGAGTGTTTGATTATAGGGGTTTTTACCCTCTTTCCCTCTTTCTTTTTGTATTTTGGGGTTTTTCTGGGAGGGTCGATGGATGAGGTTAGCACTAATGAAGCGCAGGAATTGGAGGAGGAAGCCGCCGCATCTTTGTTTAGCTGGCGGCCGAGGCAGCTTGCATTTGAGCCATATGTTGCTCCAGGGAGTCAACTGGGGAAAAAGGAAGAAGCTTTGCGGGTTGTTGTAAGGAGAACTGTGAGTATTTTTCTTGGTATATTTTTTTTTTACTTTATTTTGTTTTGTTTTGTTTGAATTGGATTTGTGATTTTGATTGCTGGTTTATTAGTGGTTTTGAATTTGCATATTGAAATTCTAGCATTTTGGTGGCAAATATGGGAAGTGAAAGCTTTAGGATTGGTATGCATTGAGAGGCGTTTTGCATTTTTCCATGAATAAATTAGAGAGCTGAATCGCATTCTATGTGGATCTTAAACTGAGATAATGACAGCAGTTTAGGTGTCTCTGCGCATAATGTCTAATGCACAGGTAATCAAGATGCACTTGTACATTTGATACTGCATGGTGAAGGATGTTGAAAATGATTAAGAATGAAGCATATGTGCAAGTACTTGTTGTCTTTGTTCAAGTGATTATGGTTGCAAATTCACCATTTTGAAAGATGAAGCTTGGTTCTTATCTTTAAAGGGGACTTTGTATGCCTGCTATTTCATGTAATTTTTGAATTATGGGAAAAGTCATAGTATAGAAAAAAAAATTTTGCAAACCCAACCCTAATTTCAATAAACCTGGTTCAAACATTCAAACAAGACTTATGCTAAACCCTAAAGGAAAATTGTGTGTATGTCTCTCTACAGAGAATCCTAAAAACATGAATTGGGTTAAGGTCCTGGGGAATGAGTTGGTTGTCATGGCTGGCGGTGGGTTAAAAGATCAGGCATATTAGATCAAGCTTTTTGCTGTCACCACAAAACTCGTTGAAAATCCCATTGGATTATTTCTCCTAATTCATTGAATTAATTCATTTAGCAAGCATGATCCTCAGAATTCAAAGCTCACAAAGCTAGCATAATCTATTTCAAACAATAGAGGAAAACACAACAATTGTTACCTTATAAAGACTAGATTCCTGAAGGACTATAGAGATTTGTAGGGATACATGTAAACTGGACCCAAATACTTGAATGTAAGATTCAGTTTAGTAGAGGGAAAGTGCCCACAAGAGGCATTATGAAGGAGAGCATAAAGGTCATTAATAATAGTAGCAGGTAAATTATAAAATTCGATAAAATTGGCTGACATATCGCTTGCATCATGAATTGAGTAAAGAGATAACAATATTCATATATCTATTATGCCTGGATCATGACAGAATTTTAACTATGAGTTGTAGACTAGATGTCTAATGGATTTCAAGGGGAATGTCAAATTGTCGATTCAAATGTCAAGAATAGTTAATGTATGTTATCGATTTGTTTATGGGGACAAGATTATGAAGTTTTAGGATATTGAATCAAGGAGAAAAGAAGAACACAAGGTGTTTGCTTGTTAGAGCATGCGTTATTTTTGCTTTATTTGGTGTTTTTGGCAACAGTATAATCCAAATATATATATATTTTTTAAATTATAAGACTTGTTGTGGACTGGATTTTTGTTTTAGTTCTGTAGTAGTGCCTTGTATTTGGAATCCTTTGAATGGATTTTTTAGCAGATATTTAGTGGAGTCCAAGAGTCCCTTTTGTTTTAGTTGATGTGCTGCCTTTTTTTGTTTGTTAGAAAGCCTTCTCCTTATACTCAGATTATCTTTCCCTCTTAAAAATTTTTAATGAAGAAAAGAGAAAAAATTGATTGGCCCAACAATTATGATAAAACCTTGATATCATTTCATGGAAATAAAGGAATCAATGAAGTTTAAGGGGTGAATCTACTTCTGTAGGACTACATTGAACCTCAGTATCTGATATGGTTTGTGCTTCATTTTTTTAGTTATTTTCTTGGGGGGAGGTGGGGGTGAGGTTTTGGTGGTGGAATGACGGATCTGCCTATCCATCTCTTGGGACTGGTTTACTTGATGGTTGAAATCCTGGCTCTTATATCCTTGCAGTTCTATTTTATTTACTTCTCATCAAAACCCTATTTGCTCATCATCAAAACCTTAGCATACTCATTTTAAACTCTATCATACTCCTCCATATATCTTTATTATACATCAAGAGAAGGCATAGAATAGGGTGCCAGGAGAAATATTAAATGAATGTTGGAGAAGCAGGGACTTATCCTTTGGTATATAAATGTGATAAAGTATATGGATGAAGGCCAATCAAAATTGTGAGTCTTGTTAGAGGAAAAATAGATGGATTATTATGGATTCATGGTAGCTTGCAATGAATGTTTGTATGAGTTTTTATTCCTGTTCTTGTTGATGAAAGACGATTAAGCATATCCAGAATGATATCCCATGGTATCTGCTATTTACTGATGATGCTGTTCTAGTAGATAAAACCAGAGCTGTGGGAAACCATAAGTCGAAATCAAGGAGGAAAACCTAGTGTTTAAAAGGTTTTGGACTTGATAGAACTTAAACAAAGTATAGGGATTGCAATTTACAAAGATGGAAAGAAGTAAAATTGAATGAAGACGTGTTGCTGATCATTTTTATTATCTAGGCTCCATCATATGAAAAGAGTAAAATGGGGGAATATCTACGAGGATGCCAACCATGGAGTTGAAGTGGTATGCTGGAAATTTAGAATAGAGATGTATGAACATAACATTAGTGCTAAACTGAAAAGAAAATTTGTTAAAACATTAATTAGACCATCGGCTCATTATTTTGAAGTGAATGGGAAGCAGTGAAAATAACATGTTTATACAATTAGTGTTGCCAAGAAAAGAATTTTGATGTATAGAAATGCAAGAATTATTTGATACAAAACAATTTTCTTTCAGAAGGCCAAAGTGACAAACCTTGGAGGACAAGTTGAAGGAGAATTTATTGGTTGCTTTGGCTAAAGTCAAAGTAGCCCTATAGATGAACAGCCAGTGGCTTATAGTGGAGGAGTGAATGATGGGAGAGGATCACGGGGTAGACCTAAATAAGATGCATTGAAGTGGTAATGTGGCATTTACTACCTCAGGGTCCTCAACATAAAGCAAAGCCTAATGGAGAAGAAGGATCCATCTGTGAAGTATTTCAATCCCAATTAGATTGGATCAGAGGTTTTTAGTAAGTTGAGATGAATATCTAATCTTAAGAAGAAGACAAAAAGAGGGTTTAGATGTGTCATGTTTGCTGTTGGTCATGTATAATATTGATGACCGGCAACTTACATTCTGAGATGTGTGTTTCCGTGCTTCAAGGTATGCTTCCATGCTCAAGGCTAAGTTGGATTTAAGGTGAATTTTGGGGAAAGTGAGTTTGCTTCAATGGAATAGCTGGATTTGGTAGTGTAAGTAGTCAAACTATGGTCTTTTTCACATGGTTTTATTTTCTTTAGAACTCTTGATAATTGGGTTTCCCAACTTTTATAATCATTACACCTACTCTTATTTGCGTTTGAGCACAAAACATTGCTCAAAGCTGATAGAGCAAAAATATTCAATCTCTCCCTTCTTTAGTCATTGGCCTTGTGTGATTTCCCCTTTTCTTATCAATAACTTGCAAGATTCAGTTTTATGGTTCTTTGCTTTTTTTTTTTTTTTTTTAATTCCTAATCTTTGGTTTGAATTATAAATAAATTGGGAAACATCGTTAAATCCTGTATCTTGGGGGTTTCAATTATAGGTTAATCTTGTTACCACTATATATGTGTTTTATGGGACTTCACATGATGTCATATTCTTAGTTCACCATGTGTAACATACTTATTGACAAGCATGTTCAACATTATTCAGGATATATAGGTGACTAGAAGCAGATTCTAAACTATGTGCAGAAGGACATCCAAAGTTCTTAGTTTCTGGGTTTGATTTCTTTGGTTGAATGGACAAAGATTTTTTGCGTTATGCTTCCAATCAGAGTGCATAGAGTGATTCTATGTATTGATTGACCTCTCTTGGACCACCTATGTGTCAGTTTATATAACCATCTGTCTTCTGGTTGTCTGTGGCTTATCATCATGTAGCAATCCATTAAACTTGCATTTTATCTTTGAAAATTTCTACCATCATTATTGCCATTTCTGTTGACTCGTTTTTATTATGAGTAGTTGGAACATTCCTAAATCAACTTTGTTTAAGAAAGATCTTTTAGCTAACTGGCAGTTTTTAATTTGTGCAGTTGGTGGCAAGACTAACCAAAGACATAGTTGAGACATATCAAATATGCAATCTGCAGTTCAAGTACTCTGAAGAATTAAATCCCAAACGATACTTGACCAGCCATCAATTGGAGTCCTAAATGATGGCTATGACAATGTGAATTCTGACCTTATTCTAGCTGTAAACTTTGGATTGGTCAATCCAGAGACACAGAGAAGGTTTGCTCATGATTGTCATTTTTATTTATTGATGCTTAATCTTTTCTGAAACTTCATCTTTATTGTATTCGGTGTCATACAATCTTGGTAGTCAAAAAGCCTGTGGGATATCTTTCAAGGGAAATGTGCTAGAATTGGAGGTAGAGGGGTTTAAATGTGGCTAGTTATATGTGAATTTGAGTTTAGAGACTAACATCTAGGGTTTTAGGGGCTGGCTTGAAGGAATTGTTCTTAGTCAATCTAATGCTAGAAAAATGATGGATATAGATTAAATAATTGGAAGTAGAACGAGAAATACAAGATTTTAAAGGAGATTGTGCAGAAAGAGAAAAGAAAGAGAACACAGAGGCAACCAAGGTCTGTAAGCTAGCTTTCAAACAATCCTCTATAGTGCTCATGAGGCCCCATAGGAGCTTGATGAATGTATGTGAAACCTGATGTACTCTCATCTAGGATTTGTTTTAAAAAATCCAGTGAGAGATATAGATTAAGTAATAGGAAGTAGAAAGAGAATACAAGATTTAGAAGAAGATTGTGCAGAAAGAGAAAAGAAAGAGAACACAGAGGCAGCCAAGGTCTGTGAACAAGCTCTCAAACAATCCTCTATAGTGCACATGAGGCCCCATCTAAGCTTGATAAATGTTCATTAAACCTGATGTACTTTCATCTGTGGTTTGTTCTCTAAAAATCCTATGAGAGAGACTAAATTTTTTGAATGTTATTAGATCTTTTACTTTATTTTCTCATCTGCTTTTGAAGTTCGACGAGGTATATTTTAGTTTGATGTGAGAAGATTTTACAACATCATTATTTGATAGTTAAAATTTATGTAGAATTATGTACTAGCACCTTGAGCTGTGTCACCACAAATTGAATCCATGCTTTAAAATTTTACACTATCAATTCCAAACTTTAGTGAACTATTATAAATAAGCCCTTTGGAATATTCTATTCTCAAATTTTCAATTATTCTATGAAATCTTAAGAATTAATGTTCTGACGAAAACTCTTAATGGTTAAAGAAAATGTTTATAAGCACAGGTTTTACAAATAATTATAATTTATTTGTGAACTACAGTCAGAAAGATTCAAGATTGTGTTAAATTTTCTCTTGAATCTCAGGTGTAATACCTAATTCTTTCTTATCATATTGAAACTTGTAACTTATTTTATGGGTTCTCAAATGCCTAAGTCAATTTTGTCAAACAAAACATGGATTGGGAGAGAGTTCAAAAAGAAAATTTTTTGTGTGAATATCAAAATTCTAGCTAACGGTTAGCTTTGATATTGTAATGTCGAAGTATCTATTTTGACAACGGTAATTAAAAAAAAAAACTGGCCTTGTACTTCATTTCTCCAATAGTTATGGTGTAGTGCTGAAATTTTGGTGTTTCATTATTTGCTCTTTTCAGTTAAACAAGAAGTATGATCCTGAAGATAAGCATCATATTGTTCGTATTTATGATTATTTTGTATTTCAGCGGCACTTGTGTATTTGCTTTGAACTGCTTGAGACAAATTTGTAAGTTGAAGTGA
>CATIWR010084277.1:0-72671 GCA_949677035.1 Omphalea diandra | reverse complement strand
CCCCCCCCCCCCCTTCTTGGTGCCTAGGGCCAATAGTTTGGACAAGATTGGATAAGATTTTCTTATGAAAATCTAGCATTTGAGATCCTGCTTTGAGTGTGAAAGTATTTGATTGGGTTGAGACCTAGGCAAGTTGCCTTATTGCGAGGGACCTTCATTTTCCTTACTCTCTAAAGACAAATAGAATAACAAATATGGGACTGAAATGAATAACCCTAACTATTTTAACAGCCTTGTACAACTCATTCCTATCCCTTTAACTTATTTATGCATGTAGGTGTAATTGCATAATTAACCAAAAATAAAAGATTTAAGCATCATTGAAATGATATGAATAATCAATGCAAGCTGAAGGAAATCTATTGAACTTGTTGATTAGGAAATCTATTATTCCACTTCTTATGAATTTTTTTTCTTGGTGGAATTATGTTATTAATTTTTGGATGAAGAAGTCGACCAAAGATAACTTAGCTTTACAGATATCCCCTCGTCCATTGCCACTTAATAATGTTTCTTCTTTTATATAGGTTTGTGCGTAATCAAAAGGTCAGTACATCACCAAGATCCTTGCTTTTGAAAATTTTTATGGGTTCAAATATAACTACCTTGAGCGAAAAAAACCATGTTAAAAAGAGAACAACTCATTAAGGATTAGTACATGATTAGTCCATCCATTGCCAAGAAAGATACATATTTTAGAGAGAGAACATAATGCTAACTATCTCGCCTCAATTTTTCCAAAGGCCATGGGTTGATGATCACCCTCCTAATCGAGACACCGAATTTGGTATAACACATATTATTTTTTACACCATAAAAATGAAAAAAGCATAACCATTGAAAGTGAACCAACTTGTACCTTGGTGGACCAACTTATACCTTAGCAAACCTACTATTGAACAACTTATCCTCGGTGAAACAAAGCTCTTAAATACAAATTTCACTAATGGAGGTAGTTCTATTTGTGCCCCTTTACTCATATAAACATTTATAAAAAAATCTTTATGTTTTCTTGCAAAAGCTATCCCTTAAGAAATCCTTGATTCTGCATTGGAAAGGCTAGGTGAGGCATCCGAGCCAAGTAAAAAGAAACTAAAGAAAATAGGTAAAGGGCATAAAATACCCACTTTGAGGATTAAAGTTAATAATTCTAAGGTGGAAGCCTAACCCACTACTACAACTATTGAGACTTCCTTGCAATCTTCTACTCATTCAGCTACTCCTTGCCCTTCCCTAATAACTAAGGTGCCACCCATTTTCCATGTGACTGAAATTTCTCCATTATCCATACTAACTGAAAAAGACATTGGGAAAAGACCTTTGGATGAGGATCCTATCAAGACAAAATCTGCCAAAGAATCTGATTCAACACATTAACCATAGGTACATCTCTTTTGAATGCCTTAATTCTTTTAGATATAAGGCATATTTCATCTTTTTCCTTTTATAGGACATTAATTACCTCGCTCTTTTAGATGAGGAAGAAAAGAGCTCTAAGGCTAGGGTGAAGAATGAAAGTGAGGATATAACAGGTGAGATCATTAACCATTCTCAAGAAGTGTTTAATTGCCTTTGATGCCTTTCTAAACTTTCCACTCAAATGGTCATGGACCATATTCAGTTGGTTGCTTTCAAAAGGATTTAAACTTTATTTCAAACCATGCCACTAAGGTCGAATGAGTGTCAGCTAAAAGCAAACACTAGAGAACTTCAAGGAAGAGCTTCCTAATCTTGTCATCAAAGTCACTAAGGCTGACGCGATGATTACTTAAATAGTTAGGTCTAGAAATGAAGTTCATCACTCGAACAACAAATTGTAGATAAAGCCACAATCAAATCACTTCAAGAGAGAGGTAGTTTAGCTTCGAAAGAAAGAAAGAGAACTTTTGGATGAGCTAGCTAAAGTTTATGCAACTCGCCAAGGATTGGAGGATAGACTAAAAGCATTGACTCAAGGCGCTATTAAGCAAATTAACAAAAATAAAGAGCTCAAGAACCCTTCAAACTGAAGAAAATAAAGAAAAGTCTACTCAAGAGTCCATTTCCTCTATCTCAGCCCTCATTTCAAAGTTCAAATCCAAGATGAATAATTATTGTATGTTGGATTTTAATTGTGATCATTTTTTGTTTGTTATATTTTGAATGAGCACTTCTTATGTTTTAGCTTAATCTTTCATTTCATAGTATTTTTCTTTTATGAATGGATCATTCTTTTCTCATTTCTCTGGCAAATATTAGATATTTCTATGTATGGATGTATTACCTTATTAGTGAAACATTCAAAGCTTACTCACTTCTTAGTCAATACATTATTATGAGTGAAATTGGTCATAATATATATATATATATATATATATATATATAAACACTAATGTTGGCCAATGAATAATCTTTATTAATGAATAAAATTTAGGCCAAAACATAGGAATCCACTATTAAAAACAAACTTCGGACAAGAAACAACTTTAGAAAATACACTTTGGTCGAAATATATCCAATAATTAGAAATACAAACTCGACTAAAAGATATTCAAAGAAAAGCCAAAATGTCTAGTTACAATTTTAACCAATTTGATCAACAGAAGGCCAAATATAATTCTAATCTGCTAAAAAGGTCGATTCATAATAGGCCTTGTACTCCTTCAAATATTAAGCAATCTACTATTTCCCACCTTGATGGTTGGTAGTTCTTGAGAAACGTAACACTGATTGAACCATTTTGATCAACTAAGCAATATGATCCATTCCCAATAATGTCTATAATAATAAAGGGGGCATCCCAATTTGGGGACCATTTTTGAGTGTGTGGCCCTTTTGCCTTATTGAGAGAATAACTTTCCACACCAAATCACCCTTATTAAAGCTCCTTAATTTTAAATGTTTGCTTTATGCTCGCTCAACCTTCTTTTTTCTGGACTTGAAAATGATCAAGTGCCTTTAACCGTATTTCATCCAAAACTTCAATTTCCTTTATCATGGTTGAATTGTATTTGCTCATTGTTAATTTATCTTGATGGATTTTTTTAATCGAACAAATTATTAACTTAGTCGAAATCATAACCCCATGCCTATAGACCAATTAAAAAGGAGTTGCACTTATAGTTGTCTTGATTATGGTTCTTATTGCCTAAAGACTCTCAGAGAATAACTCATGCCAAACTCTGAGGTTGCTTTCCACCATGTTCTGAATATTCAACTTGATAACTTTATTCATGGCCTTTGTTTGCCCATTGGCTTAGGCATAAAAAGGTGTTGAATGAAGTAGCTTAACCCCATGTTATTGGCAAAACTATTGAACATCCTTACCTAGGATAATTGTCCCAAAGTGACAGTCTCTAGCAAGTCATGCCTATGAAAAATGTGTTCCTTAAAGAACTTAATGATTGAGGCCTAGTTTACCACTTTGCGTAGCACTACTTCCACCCATTTGGTGAAATAATCTATTTCTACAATAATGAAAAGATGGTGATTGGAAGATGGTGGAAAAATCTTCCTAATGAGGTCCATTGCTCAACCCCTGAATGGCTATGGCTTGATAACTAAGTGTAACTCTTCAACTGGAAGATGCCAAATCAATTTATGTTTATAGCAAGCTTAACACCCTTTAGCATAATTGAAGCAAGCTTTCTCCATCGTTGGCCAATAATAGTTGTACTTAACTAAGAGCTTTTTCTTCATTTGCCTAGACTTATGCGAACCTATTATTCCCTCGTGCACTTCAGCCATGATTGACATAACTTGTTTGGGCTCTATATATAACAATATCTCATTGTCCATACAATAGTGTTAAAAGCTCATTATTGAGATAATAAAACTTTATTGCCTAACAATGCATATGTGGTTCATCCAAAGTACTTAGATCTTTCAAGTAATAAATGATATCTTCCCTCTAATCCACTAAAAAATCAAGATTATGCACTTTACATATTGATTGGTTGGCTGAATTTATAAACGACCTTTCAAACAACACAGACTCAGGGAAATATAATATAGTTGCATGATATCCTTACTTGAAACCATTGGTAGCTTAAGCTAATTCATTTGTTCATGCATTAACTTCTTGTTCAATAAACTTGAGATAATATGATTGAAATCCTTGAATTAAATGCCTAGCTTTGTTGCAATATGCACTGAGATTGGGCGATTTACATATATAGCCTCCATTCAGTTAGTTCACTACTAGTAAGGAACTACTTTTTACTTTTACAAACCTTACCCCTACTCAACTAAGATCTTTAAGGCAATGATAAGGGCCTCATACTCTGCTTGATTGTTATTATAAGGAAAATCAAACCTCATTGATAGTTTAGTTATAAAGCCCTTCGATGATTGCAACATAATCCCTACTTTAACTGAAGTTATCATTTTCAAACCATCAAACCATATCTTTCAGGGCAAATGTTCAACACACCCAATTTCAGCCATAGGTTCCTTTTGGGTGTCTAAGCAAAGGTGGTCGACCAAGAAATCTGCTAAAGCTTGGCCCTTTATTACTTTTTTTGGAACATATTATAAAGCGAATTCAAATAAAGCAACTGCCCACTTACCTATTTTGTTTCTCAGAAACAATTGAGAAAGGATATACTCAAGAATATCTAACATAAAACTAAGACTACAATTAGGAGCATATAATATCTTAGCTTTATGCAAGTAAAGTATAACATCAAGCATAATTTCTCTAAAGCCTAATATCTTTGTTCCATAATAGTAAGCACTCGATTCAAGTAATATATAACCCTCTTAACTTTATCTTACTCTTAGGCTAACATGTAACTGATTGATACATTAATGGCCAAAAGATATAACAACAAAGGAACATTTGATCTTAGTGGAGTCATAATCAGAAGTTTGGTCAAGTACCACTTGATCTCATCAAATAGTTTTTGGTACTTAGCATTCCACATGAACTCTTCTCGATTTTTAAGTTTTAGCAATGTCCTTCAAATACTTAATCGCCCAGTAGTGTTGGATGTAAACCTCTTCAGAAAGTTGATTTGGTCGATCAATCTCTATAGCTCCTTCATGTTGGATAGAGGCTTTACTTCTATGATGGCCTTCGCTTTGTTCTGATCTATCTCAGTGCCCCTCTGATGGACTAGAAAGCCAAGGAAATTGCCATTCAAAACTCTAAATGCACACTTCAAAGTGTTCATGTTGTGCTCTCTTATCTTGCTTAAATGACCTTTTGAGTTTGGCTAAGTGGTCTTTTTCACTTTGAGATTTCACCACCACATCATTAATGTATACTTTCATAGACTTCCCAATCATATCATGGAAGATCTTATTCATCATCATTTAATATGTAACCCTAGCATTCTTTAGGCTGAATGGCATAATGATCCATTCACAAGCACCAATTAGCCCTGAGATCTAAAGGATATTTTGCTCACATCATCTTAACAATCCTTATGTAATTATACCCAGAGTGCCCATCCATCAAGTTAAGAATCATGTTACATGTCATTGCATCAATGATCATATCTGTAATGGGCATGGGATACTTATCCTTAGGCATGGCTAAATTCAAATTTCTAAAATCCAAGCAAATCTTCAGCTTCCCATTCTCCTTTATGATCGGGACAATATTGGAGAGCCATTCCACAAAAGTGGCCATTTTGATGAAACCAGCAACCATGAGCCTATTTATTTCTTCCCTCACAAGTTCTTCCACTTCCTTAGACATCTTCCTCATAAGCTACTTAAATGGGTGAAATCCCTTTATAATGGGCAAATGATGTTCTACAAGTGACCGATACAAGCCTGACATCTTTGAATAGTCCCAAACAAAGTAGTCTTTATACTCTTTAAGCAATGTAACCAGCTTGGCCTCTAATTCAACATCAGTTTTGCACAAATAAATATTGGTTTTGGTAAGTCCTTAGTGCTCAAGTTTACCTCTTTCAGGGGGTATAGAGTCTCGGCCCGCTGGTCATCTAGTTTCTTGGGTACAATTTTAAGATCTGACACCCGTAACTGAGTCGTGTGATCATCTTATTCATCCTCATAGATGCACTCAGTTGAGGCTGCTAAGTTATGCTATAAGATTAACCTTTTGATCTTCTTGAAGCACTCTTTCATCTTGGTTGACGTAACCATTAGACTTAGAAATTAAGGAGCAACCTTCAATGTTGACTGAGGCTAGTCATCCAAGCTTAGACATTAGGACCCTGAGTTAGTCAATCTTCATCATAGTATTTTCCTGAGTTGCTCTATTGACAATGTTTTTGAATTTCACCTTACCCTGATACATATATCATCGGCCAAGAGAACTGCTTCAGTAAATGGATTTGGATCCCCATGAATTAATTCTTATTCCCCATCAAATAGGGGTGAGCTTAGTCCAATTCGGTTTAGAGTTTTGGAAAACCTTAAAATCAGACTAAAGTCTCAGTCCATCAAAATTAAAAGGACTGGGTCAGAGAAGAACCAAAATTGAATTAGATTGAAAATCAATTTAGTTCAGTTTGATTCTTCAGTGCTATTTGGTTCTTTATTTTTAGTTCACTTCCGGTTCAGTTCTAAATTTATTTTTTAAAATATCATAATTATAATTATTTTAATATATTTTATTCATATAAACTATCTTTTTAATTATTATAGAATATATTATAACATAAAATTATTTAGTTTGAATGCATAAAATTAATAAAAATATAACTTTATAATTATATTAAGTAATATTCAAGTGTACAAATATTAATACTACAATATTTAATTCTATATTTTATTTAAATATATAACATATACATGTATTAAATTAATATATAATTTCAAAATTATATATATTTTTGTTTGATTTGGTTTGGTTCAATTCAGTTTTAATCCAATTTTCAAAAGAGGATCGGAACCAAATCGATTTTAAATTAATGTCAATTCAGTTTCAATTCAATCTCGGTCATTCTTTTATATTTTTGGTCCATTACTTATTTCGGTCCAATTTTCAATTCAATTTGGAGAACTTCAAGGACTATGCTCAGCCTTACTTTCATACCTCTTAACTCACATCATCTGATGCAAAGATGATGCGATGGCAATTTGCATGTATCTAGTATCTTCCCAACAAGAAGTTCTAAATACCATCCACATCTACCATGAAGAAGCACTCCTCGGCGGTATATCTTCCAATTTTCAAATCCAGCTCCATATATCCTTCAGCCAAATATCAGTCCTTTTTACTTGGTCTTTTATGGGGCAAACCTTTTTGAAGAATTTAGTGTGTATGATTGATATTGTAAACTCGTTATCCATAAATATCTGATTGATAGGTACCGAATTCAACTCGACCTTAATATACGATGGTCAAATATGATTTGTTTGAGATAATAGAGGTTTCTACAAAGTGATCATGGTTGTTCTTTCTTCACCTTCATCATCTGAGCTAGGGTAAATGAATCCCCCTCAAGTGTGGTCATTTGCATAGGTCTGGCAAAAAAATCTGCAAGTAAAAGGCATACCATATTTACGTTGTGCTTATCCTTTAAGGAGCTGGGCGATTGCTCCCTAGGCTACCCTTCCTTAGGCTTTTTAGGCACTCAAACCTTCATTGATCCACACTTACTATGGTGAATCTCAATGTCATACAACTTAGGCTTATTATTTAGCTTATATATCTTATTGCATAAGTCAAGCCTCTCCCTTTCTTGCTTCGTCTGAGCTCTTCAATTTCCTTATCATGTCGAGCTTTAACTTTACGTTGGACATTTCTTCTAGCCTTAACTTTTTCTAGCTCAACTCTAAATTATTATTTATGCCTTTAGATCCTCCTTTTCTGATTCTTAGTCATTTGAGTCAGGGTAGGTCCTTCAAAGGCAAGGTAATAAAAAACACACTTCTTGGGGCTATGCTCATTCCAACAATATATGGTTATTGGCTTTGGCTTAAAAGTTTTCCTTAGCTGATATACTCTGATGCTCCAACTAATCGACTTCCATAGTTGGTCTTTTCACTGACATCGTACCATTTAGGCAATGTTTGCCCATCTGCCCCTAGTATTTTGTACCTTAAGTGCTCCTTTTGCTTATTTCCCACAATGTGAGAATAAGAAACATTAGGGTGCATATTTGAATCATACCTACGTAGCCCTTATTACTTTACTTCCTTCTTGGGAGAGTCACACCTAGCCATAGGTTTGAACTCAATATGGCAAGTAGGGTACACCGACATCAATACCACATGTTTTTTCTCATTGGCCAAAGGAGACATGGGTTTCTCCTTAGTCACAGGCTTTTCCCCTATGGCCTTTAGCAATACTAGTTGAATGATAGAAACTCTCACTTTTGGGAATAGCTCAGTCTCAATAAGAGCTTTATTCTTTCTACGGAACACAATCTTACCATCCTCGATGGCCTTTTGAATAACATTCCTAAAATTTACACAGTTCTTGATCAAATGTTTGCATACGTTGTGATACTTACAATAATCTTTCCCTTTTCTATTTTTTGATGAGGGAATAATATGGTCATCTAAGAGCTTGAGTTGCCCATGTTTCACTAAGTAGTCAAATATCTCATCTACCTTAGTTAACTTGAATAAGTATTCCTTGACCATCAGCCTAATTTTTTTTGTTTGGCCTTCTTCTTACATGGTTTAGGCTTGGCCAACGTTGGGCACTCATACCCTTTCCCAGGCACCAACGTTGTTATATTAACTTCCTCTTCATTTGAGCCTGAGCCATCATAATAAAGGGTTGTTATATAATCATCCTTGTAATAAGTTCCCTTAGAGGACATTTTTTCTGCTCGACTCTGTAATTGTTTCTCAAAGCCAATTGCCCTAGCACTCAACTCGTAGAGATCCCTACGTAGAGATCCCTTAACTTATAGCCTTCAAAATATTTTTAAGTCTTAAAATGCAACGCCTTTAGTGCCAAGACAATATAGCCTACCTTAAGTAGCTTAGTATGACATAATGTGAACCTTCATAAATTGAAAATGAATTTCTCAACAAACTCTCTAACTAATTGTCTTGCTTGGGTGAGGTTAGCCAAAGTGATTGATGACGGGGCTTTATAAAACACAGTACGAAACTTCTCCTCCATCACCTTCCAACTTACTATGGATCTAGATGGCAAATTGGTGTAATAAGTAAAGGTAATCTCAGTGAGTGAATTGCCAAATAGTTGCAGCTTTTAAAAATCTTTAGTGGTCCCTTCCCCGTGCACCATAAAGAATTGAACAATATGCATAAAGATTAAGTCATTATCCTCCCGAGAAAATAATGTAAAATTAGGGATTTATAGCCCTTTGGGAAAGGATGTAACTCGTCCACCTATTTGGGGTATGGCTTTGAGTAAGCTCTTCTTAGCAACAACTTAATGTCAATACCAATGTTCTCAAGAGCATCTATCAGTTTGCACCGGTCAAGAGAAGTTAAATGATACTCATACTAGTTACGAGAAGTTTAGATAGTACTCATACTTGTATAGAGCAGACATTGTTAGCTCTCCTATAACACCTGTTAAAGGGATCATATTTCTAGTAGTATCATAAGTAAAAACCATACTTGGTCTTGAGTCATTGGACTATGTTAGTAGTAAGGTGAAGGCTAAGTGTTCGATTGGAACTTCTGCTAAGAAGAGTAATAAGGTACAACTACTTTTTTTAGTTAAACAATGAGCTACCAAATCCTTAGGGTTTTTAAAGAATCTCTAGTTCAACATTACTTGGACAAGTGAGTATGTTCACTACCCCAAGTTCCCTTTGAGCATAAGGCGTTCTTAAGCTAGAAGCCTCTATTGGGAATCTCCTATATGGCACTGTGACATGCCCTCTCTAAAGCAGGGTGGTTAATCAGTCAAAATAATTGTTCATTTAATCAAACTCCAACAGAATTTCCCTTTGGGCGGCCTTATTATCCTTTACTAATGGTTGAATCACTATGGTCATATGGTTGATCATGTTATTAAACATGGTGTGATTCTCAGCCACAATCTATCTAGTGATCTAGGAGTAGTCTCAATTGCAAGGATAGGTTATCTAGGTATGAGAGCATACCTTTAGTAGTTGGCCAAATCATCCTCTTGAGTTGGGTGATTGGCCTGTTGATTCTTATTGGACTTATTATTGGTCATGGTCACTACAGTTTCTATTTGTGTGATTTGTTCTTTCAGTTGGTCCAATTCTTCCTAAAGAACTTGATACCTAATCTCTAATAGCATACATAAGGTTCCACTAGTTGTGCCAAAAAAAAAATGTTACCTTAAAAAACTTAATAGTAAATTAATCATAATAATAGGTCTCATTGCTGAGTATAGCCAGTATCAAAATCTCAAATATAAAGTAATAAAAACCAATTAACTAGAGTCAATTAGAGTCTGATAGATAGGTATGAAAATCATTAATAAGATGAGTGAGTATGTAGGCAAGATACCATCAACTCGAGTAATATTTTGGTATAAAAATTGTCAAACAAAGAACTCAAGAACAAAAAGAAGAAGAAGAAATAGGTCTAGAGAAACATATTATTGTATTTCTGCCAATGATTTGGAGCCTTTTCTCTATATATTATGTTTGTTTACATACTAATAATATATAAGAATCTAAATAGAATACAAAATCTATCAACAAAGTCATAGATATATACAAATCTCATCTATTAATATTTTGGGCCAAGCCCATATCTAAAAGTTAGACTTTTACCAAAATCCACTACCTCTTAGATGAAGCCTGTATCATAACCGTAATGACCCATTACCGTTTCAACCTTAAAGTGCTACTGATTGTTGAGCACAACCTTTTCAAAGTCAAATTCATCATATAGGCAAAGCCCAAGCCCAAAAGTCTGTAAAAAATGAGACCAGAAGTAAACACCAAACCTATCATCCAAAGCAAATTACCTAAATTATTGGATTAGGCACAAAATCTTGATTTGAACTCATTTTTGGCATTAGTAATTGTTGTTCTTAAAATTTTTTTTATTAGTTTAACTACAATATTTTTAAAATTTGAAAATATTAATTATTTAATAAAATAATTTAGCTAAATTATCAATCATATTCAATAGCTATTTCCAAAATTTTTAAATATTTGTTTATAAAATTCATGGAAAAATCTTCTTAGAAATTGACAAACAAAATTTTCTTCTAACATTTGCCTTAAAAATAGATATTGACAATAGCAATGCCGAACATATCTTAAAAATTTTGAATTCCAAGCTTACAGTTACAAGAACGAATCCTTATTATTTATCCAACATTTGATGTTTTCCCAATGGTTGCAAATACTAGTAAAATTGACTAATATGTGTAAAATAGTGCTCTCCAGCAATGCAATATCTTTGACAAGTAGACATTATTATTTGACTTATATGAGAGGGTGGGAGGGAACTAAGTTTTTAAATTGGACTAAATCAGAAAACCTAAAAATAGTTCAAAATTATGGGTTAAAAAGAGAGAGAAAAAAAAAATCAAGTTCACAAAAATCAAATAAAACAAAAAAAAGATTGGATGAATTGGAAAAATCAGATGACTCGTTGGGAATGAGTTCAATAAAATTACTCCATTTTGCACATAAATAAAATAACCATTTGTTGCCTTGGATGACTTATCTCTTTTTTTTTTTAAATCTCTATCTGTAACTTTAGGGCTTTTTATTGTCGAATTTTTAAAAGAAAATAGTTAAGAAATGTTAAATTTCAGCATTTGATTTGCACAATAATATTATATTCTCAAGAAAGTTAAATTCTTGAACATATGGGTCATGCTGCTTACTTTTCCACTCAAGAGTTAGAAAAATTACTTTTCCATATCCACTATAAATTACATACTCCCTCTATCTCAAAAAAATTATCCACTATTTCTTTTTTTAGATATCCCAAAATAAATGAACACTTTCATTAATTATAATCAAATTTTACTAATTTACCCTTATTAATTATCAAACTAGTAAAGTACATTTATTTACTTATTAAATATAATAAAAGGCATTAATGAAAAACATATTATAAACTGTAAGTTGTCAAAGTATTAAATGCAATTTCTTAAATAATGTGAAAAATTATATGACAACCTTTTTGGGATAGATAAAGTAATTTTATGTGAACAATTATATCATTAATTAATATACTATATAGTTTGCTTTAACACAACCTTAAATAAAACCAAACTAAAACTTTTTTGTAATTTTATCATCACGAAACTCTATATTTGAATGCTTGTTTTTGTTAGGTAACATATTTGATAAAAATCTATATAATAAAATTTGAAAAATATATGTGTTTTGTATTGAGTTGATCATCATGATAAATTTATAATTTTTTAGTTCTTTGAATAATATTTGTATTTTTTATATTTGATTGATCATTATACTTCCTCTGTCCTGTTTTGGTAGTCTTTTTTTTATTATTATTTTTTTGGCTATCTCAGATTATAGTCTATTTTTTTTAGTTGTTTGTTTAAATGGTAATTATCTATAATATCCTTATTTAATTACTGCATAAATATCATCACATATAATAAATAGTCTTTTTTTCACTTTGAAATTAGTATATTATTTAATAAAATATGATATTTTCAAAACATGCAATAGATGTTGATTTTGAATTCAAAAAATAAGTTTATAGATCATTATACGTGTATAAATTTTTTTAATTGTGAATTAGTAATAATAAAGGTCTTAATGGGTATAATTTACTAGAAGAAATTAATAAAACTAATTCAGGAACAAAGTGTTTACAAGTAAGATTATCAACTAAAATTAACTAATTTTCTTAATCTGTGTGTAAATCCAAAGTGGACTATCAAAATGAGATAGAGGAAGTAATAAATTTTATTGCATAAAATTGTTTATATAAATTAATTAAATAATATATAAACATTAGGGATATAATAGTAATCTAAACTAATTTTTTCAACTTTCCTATATACACACTAAATATACAATACGTACATTTTGGACCCATGTCCAAGATACACTATGAACCCTATTTCAATATACACTATTCTAGTTTCTTTTTTTAAAAGAAACACATGTTACATGTGTCAAAAAACACATCTTTGTCTCTCTTTTAAAAAACACACCGATTCTTTTGCAACTAAATCTCTTTTTTTTCCCTATTTTTTCTTATTTTATTGATTTATCTCTTTAATATTGTAATTAAAAAAAATTAATACAATATTTAGCTAATTCAATTTAGATTTTCTATTATTATTATTTAATTTGATTTAATTTTAATTTTAAAAAATTTATTTTTATATAAAAATTAAATAAGTTAATTTTTTAAAAAATAAATGAATCTGATAATTTAAAAACTTAAGATAAACATCAAAATCAAAATAAAAAAAATTAATAAATCAACAACATACCTTCAATCAAAAGTAATGCATCTAGAGTAATAACAATGAACATAAAATAATAAACAATGTATTTATAGTACAATGCCAATGAACTTACAGCTCAAAGTTAATGTACTTCTTTTACAATATTAATATACTTTCATATAAAAAAACTATGTGCTTTGATTTCAAATTAATGTGTTTATAACACAATACAAATGTAACTAAATGAATGTACATGTAATACAATACAAATGTATCTAAATGTTTGAACAATATATTTCAATAAAAAAGCAATGTACCTAGAGTAATAATAATTTTTATGATTAAAAATATTATTAAAAATATTGTTAGAAATTATATAATTATAATAAATATAATATAATTAAATAACATAATATAATTATATATTGTATTAATATAATTATATATAATACATAAAATTATAATATATAAAAACACAAAAAAAAAAAAAACTAATCTATAAAAAATAAGAAAAAATGAAATAAGAAAAAAAATAAATAGTTTGCATGTATTCATCTATTGCACGTGTTAGGACCCTTGGTTCATATTGCAATATGAATAAGGGTCCAAGATGTAAGTTGCTCTGAATATATTAATTTTGAATTTTTAGAAAAATTTTATATCAAATCAAATATAAAAATCTTATATTCCTGAAATTATTTTCCTAAAAATTCAAAAAATGATTTCAAATAGAAATATCAAATTTCAACAACTAGAAACTCAATAATTCAATCACAATCATTTTCATTTTAGTCCATGAAATAAACTGAAGCTTCAATTGCAGATCACTTTATATAGAAAATAAATTAAGCAAAAAAGTTAGTGAAAATTAATTTTAATTTCCTTCTATTATCTTGCTTATAACTTTCTATCAAGTTTCTGTTAATTTTATTCGTATTTGCAAACTCTAGTGCTTTTTTTTGTTCGCTTTCTAGATTGTGATTATTTCGATTTCTTGCAAAGTTTCGAGGATTTTTCAGTTGTTACTTTCTGCTTTAATTTCGACTTCTGATCAGGAACTTTGTAACAAGTTGGTATTAGTTTCTTTCATATTTACAAACTCTATTGCCATTTTGATTTGCTTTACAGATTGTAATTTCTTCGTTTTCTCATAATTTTGTAACTGTTGCTTTATACTATGATTTCGACTTCGTTATCAAAGGTTACGCTATTGTCACTGTACCGAACATAACGCCTCAAACAATCTTCCTCCACCGCTTCCTACTTTGTTTTCTATTTTTCAAAAGCAAATTAAACACACAAGAACACTAGAGGTAAAACTCCAAACCCATTTAATCTTTACCCTACTTTTGGCTTGTGAAGGTTCTAGTTAAATAATATTATTTGGTAGAATATAAGAAATGCTTTTGAATGGATAAAAAAATTCACGTGTGAATACTTTTTGTTTCACCTACTGCACAAAACAAAGTTATCTTCTTCCACTCTATCTGAATGTTAACATGGCAAAGTTAATTATAAATAATAATTACAATTTAGATTTTTATTTTTTTAATTTTCTGCTATTTTTACTTAAAAATATAAAATGTAAAATATTTATTCCACAATGTATGTGGAAAAAATCAGTTAGACTTATCAAATTGATTGAACGAGTCAAAATCAGTGTTACTATCCATCTTAAAGACATTGAAGGGAAATCCCCTCGTAATGAATGCATGAGTAATATTAAGTAGCCATTTGTAGAAATTCAATCACCAATATCTATTCTCCTCTTGGATAATTTAATTTTCCTCTTGATTAATTTACTTAGATTGCATGCATGACGAATATCCTAGATGCATATTTACTAAGACAATTGTACATAATGGAGAATGATCAAAATAAGAACTCTACATAATAACGAACTAGCTTGATTTCATCAACATTACGCATCAGCCCGATTTACCAAATATGCACTGATTGATTTCCCACCTAGACCCCATGCAAGGAACGTAAAGCACGGCTCCTTTGTGGACCTACCCATGCCCTGACCTATACCCATGCACATCCACAACATATAGAATCATCAGAAATATGTAATACTTTATAGAACCTCTGAAGCACATATTAATAACCCATAAATTTATAGATGTAACTCAAAAAAGACAACAGATTTCCACAACTATGTCCATGAAGCTCACCAATCTTTGATTCCAATCTTCTGATTTCCAAGCATAAACAAACCATACAAAAAGAGAAAATCCTTTACAGCAACCACTATGGGTATCAAACAATTTCAACATCCACCATCTCCTCCAGCCGTTCCACATCAACACTCTCATCTTTGCCCTTGTACTGGTAATCAAGGCAAAAGCAGCTTAACATCAGCCAAAAGGTGCCAAGGAAAGAGAAGCAACACAGTAATTAAGCAATCTGAAACATACTGGCATGAGAATACAATTACTGGGACAATGACAAGACCACATTTTGATAATATAACTTGAACATCATCCACAAACACAAGTTATCTATTGCACAAATGTGAACTGAGTATTAAAGCAATTACCTAATGGAAGGGTATGATCAAATAACTGGACGAACCTGTGAGTAAGTCCTCAGAGGGACTGGAGGAGGTGGAGGAAGCAGGAATGGCAACCTTTTGACACCAAGTGTAGTGGCTCCTTTATCAATTTCAACTGAACCAGTTTCAACCACCTCAATATTCTCCTCCGCTTCAATATCAACTAATTCATCATTTGCATGAGCAGCCATGCTGGTTGACGGAACCAGAAGTCCCAATCCTAATCCCTTTTGCTGAACAAAGAATAACACAAACGGATAAATATTTTCTAGAATTGGACTTCAATGACTCAATGCAATGATAAATGATGAAAGTCCCCTACCAACCTCCTCTCACTTTCTTCCTCATGTCAACAGACTATCATGGCATCAAAATTTTTGAAGCACCTTAAATGCGTTGATCATTAACAGGTTGAAATAAGCAAATATAAACAGTCCCAGCAAGAAGCAAGAAGAGGAGAAGAGAAGGGATAATCTACCAATACCTAGGACTCGTTGTTAACATTATGTTTACCATTAGCATTCCCAAGCAGCGAACTCTATATCTGCTGAAAGAGTGCATTTCCAAACACTTTTTGCAATGTGTTTATAAGATTCTGACATTTTGAAATGTGATCCAACAATTAATTTTCCATTCCCAACATCCTGGAAACAGTTCTTACTTTATTTTAGGAATTCTTCAAATCAGGTAATCTTAATTGAGAAGTTAAGATTGCCCTGTCATTGTGAAGTTACTTATGCAGAACACCAAATGAAATAGTTGCATCTTAAATATAAATTGACACGTACATGATATCAAAACAATAATATATATATATATATATATATATATATATATATATATATATATATATATATCCCCACAAAAAACAAAGGAATCAAGGAAAATGGAGTGTGCGTGTGTTAGTGAGAGAGAAAGAGAGAGAGGGAACCTTATCTGCAGAGGATGTTCCTCTCTTTCCTTTGCTTTCATTTCCTAGAGGCTGATGACCATCATTCTCATTATCCAGCATCTCAAAAGAGAAAGAGAGAGAGGGAACCTTATCTGCAGAGGATGTTCCTCTCTTTCCTTTGCTTTCATTTCCTAGAGGCTGATGACCATCATTCTCATTGTCCAGCATCTCAACTTCTTTGTCAATATTCAATTGAGCAAGATTTGTATTCAATTGAGAATGCTTTCCTAGTCTGATTTTCTCAGTATCATATTTTCCACCATTTGTCAAATTTCCTGAAATTCAAGAAAGATGTCAGCCATAGAATGAATGGGCCATTTGAAGTAGAAACGAATGATGATGATCAGGTATTGAAGTGAATTTCTAATGACAAAATAGCAAGTGATGGAATAATGTAATGGCCAACTATCTGCGTTTACAAAATATAGACTCAACTAAAAGCAAGAACAAATGAGTCACATTTATGTTATTTTGCTGTTGCACCCATTTCTTACAGGTTTTCATTAGTGTCAAAGCAATTATTTCAATAATAGTAGCTCATTTTCAAGTTATGCTTCTTATTGCTTAAAGTGATTGTATTTGGCTTTTCCTAGTCAAAATAGTAAAGTTTCAAGGTTACTATTGGCAGTTGTATCAAAAAGTAAAATTTACTATTGGAAGTCTAAAGGCTGATCTAGATTAGCAGTATCGAGTGTCAATAGCATATATTAAATCAAGTTTCTTTTAGTGAATGATAGTGAGATTTTCAGAAATTTTGAAGTATCAAGTGTGTGATTGCCTTCATAAGTGTGATTTCTTAGGAAACCTTAGCGTGATTGCAAGCTGTGTTACTTTGACTCTTCATTTTTGCAGAGGTACCTGTGTCCATAGGATGTGGCATGAGTATGGATATCGGATATCTCCCGGATCCTTCAATCTAAAAGTGGACCCTTCCAAGTTATATAAATGTGCAACACTAGTCATTTCTTTTTTTTTTTCTTTTTTTTTTATCATTTTCAATACATAATTTTGAATATCTTTAACTGGATAACATTTAACATTATCTACTTCTCAATCACTTTCATATATCTAATTGTACTTGGATAAAACAATTTACTACTTATCACTTTTAAAATAGAACTTATAATTTCTTTTAACAATATTTAATTGTAATTGTTAATCTCTTTTTGAAGTGGTTGTTTTCTTTAATCAATTTTTTAGAGTAATTATTCATGATAATGTAAATGCAAAGTATAACACCTATTATTTGATTTAATTAAATGGCTTTTATTAGTTTCAATTTAATTGAAATTCTTTTAGTAATATTTAATTGTAATTGGGTTTTTTTTTTTATCATGAATTGAAGTGAAAAGAAGTGCTGCGATTTTATTTTTATTTAGCAATTAAATGTTATAATTTGATTAATCTTTTAAGTTAAATTATTACATATGAAATATTTATATTTTTTTGTAAGTTTATGTCTAGACATATTCCCGTATCCATATCCTAATTTTGAAGCCTTTTTAGCCATATCCATATATCCTAAATTTTAGAAAGTGAAAGATAGAACTCTCGAATATGTACCAGTATCGGATACCTTTCTCGAGTCCAAGTAACATAGATTGCAAGTGAAGCTATTCTCGTTGATTAGACAAACTCCAATTTATAATTTGGTGAATATGTTATCAAGGGGTATTCTGGAGTTGGGATTGCCATAATTGTGATCACATCCCTTTTTTTTTTTTTTTTTTTTTGGATTTGGTTAAGATGAATTGTAAGTAGAATCTAATCTTAAGTGCCTCTTTTGTTTTCTCATTGCGTACCAAAGTGACACAATGTCCAGGCAGAAAACAGCTAAAAGGCTCAGGATGTAGGCTAAGGCAGACTAAATAGCAGCTAGAACTTTAATGGATGATTAGGGTCCAGAGAAAAAGATTAAACTTCATAATAATAAGATAGGTGCCTACAAAACAGTCTTAAAAAAACTATTCATGCTAGGCTACATCATATGTTAAAACCGGCCTTTTATTACAGCTAAATCATCTTAATTATAAACCCCACATCGAACTTTAAAAATGACATGCTAGACATGTAATTATTAGTTTAAATAAATAATCTTTAAGAAACTACCAAGATTAGATAGAATAAAATAAAAATACTAGTCATGAAGAGGATATTCCAGCATTACAAAGGTTTCACTCTATTTTGGCATTATCAGTACTTAAATTATATCTTAAACATGTTAAAACAATAAGGAGATAACTTCTTCTTAAAGCTGCCGGCACAACAACAATTAAATCTTTTTCATCCCAAACCAAAATCTAAAATGTAATTCCATTATTAAGCCATTAAAACCTTCAGACCTAGAATTTCTCCAACTGTAATCATACTTGCATCTGCCCCTTGTCTCAAATTCAGGGTAGCTGTAGGCTTTAGTGGAAGAAGTTGAAGATGTTTTGCCAAAAAAAAAAATTACTTTTCTATAAATATGCAGGATTTGATGATAATTCTATACTTCAAAATGAAGAAATTTATGCAAAACAAGAATGGAAGAGAGATTAATACACTAAGCAAAAAATGTGATGTTGATCAAGATAAAAAGGACACTATTGCTTGATTCAAGAAGAGGCAGAGATTACTATTGCTTGATTCAAGAAGAGACAGATTAGAAAATTCAAAGCTTCAAAGCCTCTGATTTGGAACTAATATGACGTTGACGAGTAAGGCAAAATTTTCAGATAAGTAAAAACCAAATTGAACCAGTAGAAGACTAAACAGCACCTAAATAAACCTTAAAAACATATACATATGACTCAACTATGATTAGAAAAGACTATAATGTCTCAAATATTCCTCGCATTGAATCTAGACCATAATAATCAGAAGCTTTTAGATAAGGTAGAGAGATGATATCTAAGGACAGCAAGAGGTTGCCAACTTGTATGCAATTCGCAATAGGAAAATATTCAAAAGACAAACAGACAACAGCTTGTTCATCCACAAATTGCGTGCTCAACCCAACAAAGATTTAAATTAGCTTTGGCTACGTAAGGACTTGTTTTGTTTAGTAGTGACGGTCAACGATAAATGATCAACAATCAGCAAATCAGCTGTGATTGATCAAAAAATGTAAAGTGTTTCATAATTTAGCAATTGAATATGTGGTTATATTATAAAATAACCAAAAAGATAATTATTTTTATATTTTAATTAATTTATATGAAATATAAATTTGTATAATGGTAAATAATGATATCTATAATGTTAATACCAAAAAAATTCAAATGCCAGTTTTTATAGTTTAAACACTAGAAAAACTAGTTTTAATCGTTCGGTTAATTTTCTAAAAATTGAGCACTAATTTTTAAATTGAAATGCTGGTCGTTGATGTCTACCAAACATCAGCGATTAAATGCTCAATCACTAAACGTCAATGAGCAAACGCCAAACACAACAGGCACTAAATATGTTTCCTGCATTCCACTCAGTTTATGATTACATCTTCAGAAAGAGTTAGCGTTAAATAATCCCATTAACCCCCTCCAACCACGTGATCCTAGTTTGCCTCTTTTTTAATCTCTTAAGACTTCAAGGTAATCAAACTTTTGTTCATCGCAATTGTCAGTTTATAATGCACATGTCCAAACCATCTTAATATCCCTTCTCTCAACTCTTCCTCAATATATATGCGACCTTTGGGATCTTAACCAAGTTTAAAGACAAGAGGCAAATGTTTCTATGAGATATAGCATTATTAATGAGTACAAGTCTCTCACATTTGAAACCATGAAAAACTAAATTATTACAGAACCATGAAAACCTATCTCCAACAATGCCAACAAGCTGAATTCGATGGTGGAGTGTGGAAGGCTTCTTATGAAAAAATAGCAGTTTTATAACTGATTCTTCCAGTATTGCATATTGATAGCTTTCCAACTCTATGTTATGAGAGGAGCACCTACATTGATATAACCAGGTTTTCCTATGATTTGTAGGGCACACTACTTTGTACCATTTTGTTGACATTTCAACCTCTATTTATTTTAAGGCAAAAAAAAAAAAAAAAAAAAGGAAGAAAGAAGCAAAACCTAAGGACTACTTTTGAAGATTCCAAAGATGTCAGAAAACACATTGAAGAAATTATCACCTTTTTTCAATTCTTCTGCAGTATCACTCTTGATATGCAGGCCTTTCTTGCTAGGAGAAGAATTATTTTGCACCTCATTCTGAGGGCTGAAAGCATGATAACCAGGAGCCTCCCCATCACTGACAATATTGATGCTCGAGTCCTCTTCATTGCCACCAGTTGTAGTGCCAGAAGCAAGCTGATCTCCCAACCTCTGAAGTCGAACTTGCGACCTATACATTTCCATGAATAACTGAACTACGAAAAAGTATTCAACAATAAAAGGAAATCATTAAATTAGAGAACCTGACAAAGATAAAATGATAAGAACTTACCTTTTTAGTTCCTCTTGAACCCGCGCATGGCGCTTATGCGCTTTGACAAACTTCTTAATTTTTGAAATGGTCCTGGAAATTTCAATCGCAGAGTGAAATAGCTAAAGAATAAAAGAAATACTAAACAGATTACAAACTGATAGACAAAATGGGTAAAATTAAGTTATCAAATTCACAACAACCTTTTACACTCCTCTTTTTCCTTGGATAGTTGAGAAACAAGCTCTTGAATTCTGGAAGTAAGAATATCTGCTTCTTCAACCTTCTCTTCCACTAGAGTCTTTGGAAATTACGTGCATCAAACAACAAAATATATGCATTAGTTTCATAACAAATGGAAACAGAAGGCATAGATCTTTTACCAAAGATAAATATAACACCATAAAATAGGAAACACCTCAAAACCATTTGCAACAAATGATGGCATGACAAAAAAAGAATAAAACCTACCTAATAATTCCCATATAAATACCAAATTGATAGGTTAAAGAAATATGAAATAACAAAGCAAAAGGACAAAATTCGTCATAAAGAAAAAAAAAAAAATTAACCAACACTGACCCTTAATTGAGATTTCCGTTGATGAAGAGCATCAATCTCTGATTGAACTTCACTTAACTGGAGATTTCCAGGAAAAAAAAAAAAAGCAAAACAAATTAAATTAAAAAAAATTTACTGGAGAATAGAAGTTATATAGAACCACATTCTAAACTCTGAACAATATTTTATTAATTCGAAAACCAAATATGAAGCTTATATAGAGAAAACTAAAGTAGGAAATTATAAATAGCCCGCGAAAATATAAAAATAATCCAACTAATCCTAGAAAACATTAAATTAATTAAGTAGCCTACTACAAAAAGAGGAATAACAATTATTAAGAGGCCCATCTTTCCCAAATGAGCTTGGGTCATGGATAGAACTTGGGCTATGTCTAGGAGAGGAATATGAACTACATCATTCTCCCTCTCCTTTAAAAATTTCGATCTCGAACAATTTGAAGCTTAAGAGAAGCACAGGAAGCGGCATGCAATATAGTAGAAACCACAAGTTTTTGCCTTCATCTTCATCAAACCCTGAGTATACAATTGGATCAACAAATTTTCATCATCACTAGAAGATTCCTTATCTTTATTGTCTTCAGTGTCAATTTCTGTTCCACCA
The DNA here is from genome assembly GCA_949677035.1 of Omphalea diandra. Classification (NCBI taxonomy): domain Eukaryota; kingdom Viridiplantae; phylum Streptophyta; class Magnoliopsida; order Malpighiales; family Euphorbiaceae; genus Omphalea; species Omphalea diandra. Next base: position 50,303 of record CATIWR010084277.1, on the reverse strand, counting down.
CAGCAATTGTTTGCTCTTGAGGACAATTTTTTTAGATATGTACTTTATCTCCATGGATATAACATTCAAAATTCTTGTAAGTCTTGGATTGGACTGGTCGTTGGTGTGGCAATAGATGATTGAGACGTCATCTTCTTCATTGGGTCTTTCATGTATTTGTTCCTCTTTTCAGCTTCCTTTGCATAAGCTGCAACCTCATCAACAGAAGAAACTTCTGTAGCTTTCATAATTAAGCCCACCAAGAAATCAAGTGACAAATTGCCGAATTTTCTCCTCAAACTTATGAAATTTCAAGGTATAGGCATTAACATCCTTATCCCCTTGAGCACAAGAACACAACTTGGAATAAAAATCCCTTTCTTAATGGACAGAAATGAATTTTTCCACTCTCACATGGTGAAGCGATGGCCAATTGGTGACTGGGAATTGTCAGCATGCTCAACGCTGTTATGCAATACTATCCCACCAAGAGCTAGCATAGTCCTTCAAACAAGTAATTGTCACATTTACTTTCTCCTCACTCCAGATATGACAACATTCAAAGATGCTCTCTATTTGATTAAACCGATAATGCAAAGTTTCTAGATTCCCCTCTTCATTAGATTCAGGAAGTTTGATCTTAATCCCATAATCAAGTCTAGGAAGATAACATGGAATATGTGGATTTGGAAGTGGCTGAACATTGACACTGGGGAGTACTTCTTCTGTTGGAAGTGCAACATTAACAGTTGGCATGGTTAAAGAACTAGAAGCACCAGCAACAGCAACACCCGTTCGTTTGTTATCCAAGCCAAGATGATCTAAAAAAAATTTAGAGAGTCCCTCATGTTATCAATTTCAGAAGAACATTTTTGAAAGTTGCAAGCCATTGATCAACAGAAGTCAATTTCTGATCAGCCTTCTTTCTCTGTTCTCATAATTCAATAGCGTGGTAAAGTTGTACAAAGTCATCATTATCCGCCATTTTTGCTAAACATCCCAGCAAAATTATCAACACACAATCACAAAAATATATCGTGACAATCCAAATTCTCACAATAAACTGAAATTCAAGAGAAATTAAGGTTACTCAATTTATACACTTCAAATGGCAGCATCTTAGCAAGATTTGAGGTGCATTGATGCTAGAGAATGGAAGGATAAGGTTGAAGACTTTGGATGCAAAGTTCCATCTCATTCAGTTGAAGTTCTGACGACGATAGCAGCAAATTATGGTGAATTGACAGTGGAATCTGGAAGGGCAGGATGTTGAGACTTTAGGTATGTAGGCAATGCATGAAGAAGAGCTTGGACAGTGACAATAATGCCGCTTGAACTTTCTGCCTATTTTTCCAGCAAGATTCTGGCATGTTTTCTGGCAACTGGTGATTTGAGACAGACTTATCGGAAGTTGGCGAAATGGCTAGCGGTCACAGATGTGGCTGACAGGTTGTTTAAGAGTGGGTTTGGGGTGACAGCAATTAGGTTTGAGTTGTGGAGGGCTAGGGTTTTTATGGTGGCTTCTTGTTTTACCACAATCTACATGGTTGTATTTTTTTTTACATAAAAAAGGAATTTTTTCTTTAACAAATTCCTAAACTAATCGCAGAAACAAAAGGTGACAAGGGCAGCTATGTTGGCTCTAATACCAACTGATGCAGAACCATGTTCTAACACTCTAAACAATACTTTATTAATTCAAAACCAACGATGCCTATAGAAGCTACAAGCTTATATAGAGAAAAATAAAATAGAAAATTATAAATAGCCTATGAAATATTAAAAAAATCTACGTAGCCCTAGAAACCCTTATATTAATTAAGTTTCTACTACAAGAAAAAGAATAACAATTATTAAGAGGGCCATCCTCCCAAGACAAGCTTGGGCAGATAGGATTTTCGGGTTATATCTACACAGAGAGAGAAAAAGGGGGGGGAGGGATGGGGGGGTAGACATGCAAGACTTTAAGAATCAAACAAACCAAATTCTTCTAACCTGCTCCTTAAAAACAATTCTAGAATCAGTTGAGGTTCTTTTCCTTTTCTTAGCTGGATCTTCTGCCCCATCTGAGCTTTTCAAACTTCCCGAAAAATCACTTTGACCATCAAAATGTTGTTTTTTCCTGCGTTTTCTGCTTCTGTAAAAGAAAAGAAGAATCACATTAATGGCAGCAATTTAGTGTGTTGTTAGATATTTTGAATGACATTGGAAATTGCATACTTCCAATATGAAATTTAACTGCCATATATTTTTAAAAAAATCTCTTGTCAAAAAATGTCTCTATATTATGCAATAAATCATAATATCAATGGTAAATAACACTTAAAATATTTATTCAACAGCCAAGAGGACTAATGCTTGGCCTTGAGCTGTCACAGATAGCCCAACCAGTAAGCCAATTTGCACATTGTGTTTTTACTGTCTATGTATGAATAAATCAAAGAAACAGTCCTTTTACATTTACTTTCGAAAATAACACTTAAAATATTTATTCAACAACTGAGAGGATTGATGCTTGGCCTTGAGCTGTCACAGAGAGCCCAACCAATAAGGCAATTTGCACATTGTGTTTTTACCATCTATATATGAATAAATCAAAGAAACAGTCTTTTTACATCCACTTTTGAAAATCTTTTTTTTCAGGAAGTTACCATGCATTTCAATTAATTTAAAACATTAAGTCCACTTTTATATGAAAAAGTTTCCAAAATTAGGCCAACTTCTAATTGTGCTATGGTATTTTTTTCTCAAATTTGTTTTTTCTTTCCCCTTTATTTATGTGACATTCTATAAGATATTGTCTTCATGGTATGATACTACTTTCTTGGGCACTACGTAACAAACTTTTATAAATTTCATCTAATATTATAAACCATCAATATGTATAAAATATCAATTGACATTTCTTGAATTTTTTTTTGAAAATTTTATTTTTTTAACTTGAAATCAATATCTCATATTTTCTACAATATACCTATCAATATCTCAATATATACAAAATTTGAAAAATCAATATGTACAACAAATTGTTATTTAAATCCTTGGTTATTTCGGAACCCAAATTTGTGCATCACATGTAGATGAAAACAAAGCACAAAGAAAAATCAACGTTTGTACTATTACATGTAAAGATAAATTTTTAGTTGAATTGCCAAATTGCTCAAGGAAACACCCAAGTATTTTTATTTTCAAACCTCTGTTCCCAATCAAAACAGAGTGCTTGCAGAGTTGCTATTTTTACCAATCATATCATGTTTCCAGAGTTGATCTCCAAAAACAGAGCGTTCAAACTGACGAAAACGGAAAACCAAAAGTGTTCTTTTACTTAGTACACAATTTGATCCTTGGGTTGATTAATTAACAAACAGCCAATCCTATATGATGGAGAAGGTTCACAGGGGTGTTCACCTAATCATATTGTTTTTAATAGATTTGGCATTGCTTGTCATGTCTATCAAGGGCTTCCTTTCGCTTTTCAACTTGCTAATGACCTTGTATGTACCATATTTCAGAAACATATTTCCAGTATGGTAGTAGCAGAATCTAACAAAATTAGATGATTCCCTTAGCAATGAAACGCCACGTGAATAATTCAAAATTCTGTTGCACAAACTACAACTCTCACAAGGACTACATAGGAGATCTAGGTAAGCCCTCCCTTGCAGTTTAAAAAGATACAAGAATAGTAATATACATGATGCATGAGCATGACAAGGGGTAAAAGCAAAGCAAAACATAGCTAATGTAGTGATAAAACAGATTTCTTAGGAAAGGAAATACCCAAAGAATATTAAATAAATTGGTACTAGCAAAATAAGCATTCATATTGACTAACCTGTTTTTCTCAAGGGACCTCGATGGGCTTGATCCTGAAATTCATATGGAAAACAAGGCAATAAATATAAGAGATCAGTACAGTCAAAAAGTTAACAATAAAATCGAACTGAAAATCTTATATAAATTCTACCATACATTACTGGTTTATGTAAATGCATCCAAAATGCAAAGAGATGAAGAATACATACAAGCGAGAAAGTCAAATGCACAACTCAACCAATCTATAGCGGGACCAAAAAAAAAAAAAAAGACTATCAGTTATATATGTGGCCAAGTTATAGAAATCGCAAATTCTGACCACGGAATGTGCGTCGATCTTTTGTATCTCTTCCTGGAGAATATCTCTGCCTTGGAGAAAGCCTTTTGTCAAGTTTATCCCTCAAGTCAACACCTCGATGGTCCCGCCTGCCTGCAGTAAAAAAGAAAAGGCTTTCCAGTACAGCAGATTGGTCATTATATTTCTATCTTCCTATAACAGCAACCAGAGAACCCATAAATGGCAATAGGGCTAAGCTTACCATCACATGGAACAAAAAGAGTAACATAATAATGAACAGAAATAGTGCCTTCTTGCCAATTCCAAAGGGGCCATGAAACTATCCCCTCATGCAAGAATAGAAACAGAAACTTCATCACAAAACACTGGGAGAACCATTTGAATATCAAAGTAGAATGGAATAACAATAGTTGATGTACTCCATCTTCTTGTTGAGCGATAAGACTGGAGGCAATACATTTGAATACTACAGATCTCTCCCTTGTGCCACATCGAGAAATACTATGCAAAAAGAATTGGTTTCTTCAAGACATAACTCCCATAAAAACTGCATAATCCTTCATTTAAGAAATTCCTCCACAATGTCATTCAAATAGAAGCAATAAATAATTTGGACATATGGCCTCCACCAGTATATACTGTTGAATATATGGAGAAAATATTTGATACATTGACCAAAACTCCCTGTGACATCAACATCATGCAAGAATGTGAACTCCGAGAAACCTAATACTGATTGGTCATCAAATAGTTGCAGTTCGGCAGATACACAAAGAAAAATGAGGATAAGGACCACCATGACAAATACCATAACTGGTATTATTAAAAGTATTGGTACTGTTAGTTAATATCTTCATTCATAGATTAGAAAACCACACTGCTGATTTAGAACAACTCATATCTCCAGGCATTTTGATTGCATCTCCAATCTCTACATCAAATCCATGAATCTCCTCATACACACTTCAAATGTCACATGCATCAGAACATTTCACTCTGATGCATACAAATAATTCTACAAAAGCAAGCCTCTGCTTAAGATTTGTTCATTCCAACAAAATTATGGAAAAGGAAAAGCTAGCAAAACATGATTTAGTTTAGAACACAAAAGACAAGAACTTTAAAATAACAAAAACTGAGAAAAAGCAATATAGAAAATGATAAAAAATTGCTCAAACTTAAAAATAAGAGCGTTTTTTCACCAAATGCTCCAGCAATGACAAACATGTAAGTGCCAAGGAAGGAAGCAGGGAGATCCAAACAACAGCCATGAAACATTCTATCAAGACCAACATTTGAGAAAATAATTTTAACAAAGTCGAAGGAGAAATATGCAAATCACAGTCAACAACAGTGAACACGGTTGCTTATAAAATTCATTAATCAAATGGAAACTTATAAAGAATAAAAAAACAACAGAGGTATAAAGATTAACAATCCAAATAAAACTCAATCATGCACATTACGAATATATTGCACGAAATTACTAATTAGGGTGGAAGAAGGAGGTAATTTACCATTGTAAGAAGAAGCCAAAGATTGGCGAAGCTCAGCACGTCCATGGGCGAAGGAGCAATTCTGGCGCGGGCAGTGACCCTTTTGATACAATACACATAACTTGGTTTTGAAGAGCTTCCGTTGTTCAACCATTTTCCAGAACCGAATATAACTATGAGAAATCGGGAATCGCCATTTCGTGATTAATAGCCTTTTATCCAAACAGAAATAGAATAAATTCCTGCACGTTAAAAATAGCCATATAAGGGTAGTAGGTTAAAGAAAATGCAGAAAATTTAAACCGCCGAGACAGTGAGCGAACCCTTTGTTATTAGTATTAGAGAGAGTAACCGAATACGCTTAACCCTAAAGACACAACGTGTTCGACTCTTGACGATTGAAATTGAAATGAAAAGATGGCCGCAAAGAAAGGTTCTCAATGGAGACCGAAATCATTAGATGCACCCATGAACAAACACACAACTCAAGGTATACCGCGTGTTGTTTCCGGTATCAGGAAATTAAAATTAAGTGACGTTTATTAGAGCTAAGGATTCCCCCTTTGTTTGGCTGGAGAGGATGAGGATAAATGAAAGGGAAAAAAAAAAAGACTAAAGGCAAAATTTGGTCCTTGAACTTTTTGGACAGTTCAATTGAATCCAATCTTAATTTTATGGTCTTTTAATACTTAGCTATTTAAAAAACAGACTAATTAAACCAATTTGAACCTGAGGGCAGTGCCCGAGTGACAAGCATATAAGAAAGAGCGTGAAACCGAAGAATCTATCTTATCGCTTTATTCTCTCTTCTCCATCTTCTACATCAGCATCGTGAACAACTCCATCGCCAACCAAAATATTTTGTTTGAAGTTATTACAGAGCCGACTGATGCTCGCTCTATGTCCTTTGTTAGAACACGAGTACCTGCCACTAAAATTATCAAAGGTGAAGGGCATGGAAGTGCTAAACAAGGAGCGATATAGATCAAACAACATCCTTTTTTCAAAGGTGTGAATTGGGCATTGATTCATTACGCTATCCCACCTGAAATCCCTAAGCCACCTGAGATAAAGAAGATTATAGCCCCTCCATCAACAAATAGTAAAAGATTGAAGGGGAGCAATAATTAATGAGTGTCCCCGCTCTTTTCGCTGCACTCTAGTTGCTTGTGGCGTTGTGATCCTCGCATCCCTCTTCGATCTCATTGAATAGCATGTCCCATTTGTCCGTGGAACCTTAGGATAAGCCGGACAGACAAGCACTCAAAAACTGCAATTACGAAAAGAAGAAAGAGGAATGTAGGTTTCAAGAAGTGAAAGTGAATAAGTGTGCGTTTACTTTCAAAAGAATTGGAAGTAAGGATTTTAATGATTACTTTCATGGTGAGCAAAAAATAGTCTAACACGTCGAGGAATAACAACAGATATTCGGAGCATAGCAGGTTTTGGGCATTCATTTGTAACTTTTTCTTTGATAACGGTTATTTCATTCATCAGATCTATAGCAGAGGAGAGTAGGAAAGTAAAAGTCATCTCTCTACTACGCTAATCGATAGACAACAAAGAAAAGAAATAGACCTTAGCTTACTACTAATTATTTGGTGAGCAGCTATCCTATGAACTCCATTTTCACCGAGAGGAATGTTTGATGATAGCTTGGTGGACTGCTATTGTTCCTGACCAAAATAATTATCTGGAATTTGATTTCTTTTAGTTGTCCTTAAATTGATTTTATATTTGTTTTCCCCTTCTTGCACTAAGCCAATGTATAGTCTTTAAAACATTGAAGTTGTGAAAATTAGAGTTTTTGATTTGATAGTAGTCATATGTTCAAAGATATTAAACATTTTCAAATTAGTTGGTGTTCATTCTTGGTTTTTTGACGATGCAAACAAGATTTTAAAGAAGTGCTATGAGGAGCTTACGTTCGTATCATGGAACTTTCATTTTTTTTTTTTTAATTTGTTGTGGTAAAATCTAAGATAATGAGATTGAAATCTGAGTTATTTTCAGTGATGATCAACTTTGTCAATTTTTTATTTAAATCGATTTTGATAGAAAAATCTTTGAAAATGAAAAGTTTTAATTTGTATTTGTATCATATAGATAGAGAAACACGGAAGAATTTTTTAAAACAATTAAAAATTTTATTTTTTATCAATGTTTTTCTATGTGAAAATACACTATTATCTAATATGGATTAGGGCTTTGAATAAACTGATTTTTTAAAAGTTTAGACTTAAAAAGTCATAATGTTGATTTTGAGCTCAATTGGACTTACTCAAATAGTTCAGGGATCAAATTGGCCTTTAGTTTGAAAAGAAATTGATCCAACGTTATAGAAAATGATTAAAAAGGTAAGACAGAGGGACACATTAATTTTGATATTCAAAATGATGCCTTGATATTGGGATTTCGTATTTGTGTGCCTAATGTTGATAATTTGTATAGAAAAATCTTAGAAGAAGCATATAATGATGGTATCATAGCAGTATAATGATGGTATCATAGCAATATTTGTGGGATTTTGTATTTGTGTGATAACTTGAATTTTCTTATAATAATCATTATCATAGCAGTATATAGATGGTATCATATGAAATATTATATGGAAGAAAATGTCAAAGTACTATCTTTTAGGATGAAGAAGGGGTGTATGTTTTAGAATGAAGAAGGGGTGTATGTTTTAGAAGGGCTGGAACTAATGCAAGACACTATGGACAAGGTTAAAGTAATCAAGAGCAAACTTGAAGTAGCACAAGATAGGTAAAATAGCTACGCAAACCAACATAGGAGAAAAATCAAATATAAGGTAGGAGATAAAATGTTCCTTCGAGTTTCACCATGGAAAGGAATAATTTGATTTGGTAAAAGGTAGAAACTAAGTACTTAATATATAGGGGCATATGAGATTATAGAAATAATTGGTCCATTAGCTTATAGCTAGTACTACCACCAAAGATGGTTTAGATTCATGATGTATTTCATGTAAGTATGCTCATAAAGTATCAATCCAATTAAACACATAACTTTAGGGATCCAAGATAAGAATTGTCGATGATATAAGTGTGAGCATAAGATTTTGGACCTTTAGATGTAAAACCCAATGATGAAAATCACTGAATTTATTCCTCATAATGCAAAGAAAATTGCCAAAGAAAGAGAAGTAAAGCCTTGGAAGACCTTGAAAAAAAAACACAAAATCAAGCCAAAGCCTAAAAAAAAAACCTAAGACCAAATTCTGCTTAAAAAGGTTGTACATCCCATTAAACATGGATGTATAGCCAACCCAAAGTAGGGATGTATAACCCACAAACAAAGATGTACAACCCACAAAGAAGGATGCACAACCCTCTTCAAGGATGTACAACACTACTTTAAACCATAATCCTCATAAACTTTTGAAACTAATCCCCCCTTAAACTCTAGGGATGTGCAACCCATTTATTGTTGTACAACCCACATGTAAACCCTAATTTAAGAAGATTCACCTCATTCTTTGTTGTTGACCTTAGTGCACCAAGAAGAGGGGTTGAAATGGTGGGAGATTAAAAATTTTGGAGGAAGAGTAAAGAGATTAGATAAATATGAAGGAGTAGAGAAATTGAACACAAGATGTTTATAGTGGTTCGACTATTAACAAACCCTACGTCTACTCCCCAATTCTTCACAATTAGGTATTTCACTCAACTATAATGGTGTTTCCAAGCTTAAACCTAACTTATACAATGTTTTTTTATGGCTCAACAATTTGTGTTTTTAGGCTCACATAAAACCTCACTCAAGTGTTTTGGACAGACTCACACTTCAACCTTTACAAGAGTTTTGGAAGCTTAGGCTAACTCACAACCTAATTATAAAGGTGTTTAATGCTAACACCAAACAATCAACAACTTATAAATAAGAATAAGAACAATGAGTGACAATTTTGCAAGAGTTTGGTTACAATCAATGAAATTCTCTTGCATTTACATCTATTTGATGGAGTATTTATAGCCAACATCTACCAAAGAGACGTTGCTCATAAACTATCCTTAAATCTTTAAAGGAAGCTAGGCAAATTTTGTATTAAATGTTTGTCAGACAAAAGTCGTGGTTGTGACTGACATTTTGCGATTGCGATTTTCCAATTTACATTGGAAAGCCCAAAATCTTGGTAGAAAATCCTATTTTGTGTCTCACGGCTAGTGCACATGTCCTTTATCCATTGGTCACTAAAAATATATAGTCATTGTGTTTAATCAACCAACCAAAAGTCACGGTCGCTATTTAATTCCTTCTTAGACGCGACTGAGATCACAAATTCTTCTGTTTGGTAAGGAGACAACACTTTCTAGATTTGTGTTCTTGACAGATGCTTCGCCCTCTCAATTTTTGATATTCAAATGGTTGTTTTGAACACTTGACTTGTTGTGGTTGTAAACTTGATTTCCTCTTTGTAACTATGAAATTCGCTATAGCGATATTAGTCATGAACACCATGTGAATTCCTCTGTGTGATAGTCAAGTTCTTCTTGGCTAAATTACGATTACGAATTCATCTATGAATTCTTTTGGCCCAACTTTATCCATCCTTGATGCAAGGTTCCGGTTGCGAATTACAGGTTCCTGAGTGCAAATTTGGATGTCTTACTCGAAGTTAGAGATTTAGACTTTCATTCAGCTTCCAATGAAACAATATCTTATAAACTGCAAAATAATACTTAAATAAAAAATTAGAACTAATCAATCTTCATTGTCAAGATCAAAAGAGGCTTATGACTTAGGTTTGACCAACCTAGTTCAACAATCTCTCCCTTTTTTATTTTGACAACTTAGATAGTTTTTACTTAAAGAAAATGAATTGCATAAAGTGTGAAGTTAGGATGGGTAATGATTTTAACAAACTTCTTGATCAAATAATCAAAGAATTGTAAGTTTGAAAAAAGAATGCTTTTATTGCTATTGCTTCCCTTCAACTTATGCTCCCCTTATGCACATTACTATTCTCTCCCCCTTTGGTAAGATAAAAAAAAAGGTAAAGTTTAAAGATTGAATGAGGTGCATAAATTGAGATAGAATAGTCATAAAGATCAAATAGTTATAAGAATTAAATAAGAGCAACCACATAACATATGGATCAATCAATTGCAAAGAATAAAAAAACAACCACTTTTATATATTTAGAAACTGTAGGATCACAAACTTTACATAACAAAGAAAAAAAAGAAACAACAAAAAAAAAACACTAAAGACAATTTAGAAGATTGGAGAACTATCATCATCTCCGAAATCGCCAATGTCTTTATTTCCTCCTTCACTTTAAGCTTCATCACCCTCTTCAAGCTTTCGATCATCTTTCTCTTTAGGTGTGTCCTCCCAATCTTCAAAATCTAGAAGATGGCAAGGAGTAGCACCTACTTTCTCCTGAAGATACACCAGATCACTATATAGGTGGGAGAGAAGGAGAAATCGTCTCTTGATCATCCCCTATCATCTTGTTAAGCTTCTTGTTGATGGAGGCAAGATAGATTTGGCCTTGGGTTTAGGTCAGGAAGGTGGAATAGATTGAGCACACTTTTCAATGACTAGCCTTTTCTTTTTTGAAGCTTATGAAGTCTTTAACTTCTTTGCACTAAATGCACCCAATGTATAAGTATATAAAGGGTGAATTGCTTTGGCGTTAATGAGGTAGGGCAAGTCTAAGAAGTTATAAGATGGCAGAAACTTCTTAGTGAGGAATTTTTCATTTTCCTCATTAAGAGCACTTATATAACGGTAGATGATAGTTATATGTGAGGGAAGAAGAAATTGACTTTTGGGTTTTATACTCATGTGGATCAATTGATCTACAAGATTACAACTAGTTTGAATTGGTTTATTTTTTACCAAACAAAAAAGAAAGGCTAGATCTTTTTGGGATACTTTTGCATTACCATCACCTCTTGCATTGACATAGAAGGTGATGATATGATGAACTAATCGATTAGGTAGGGACCAAAGTATTTGACTAAGGAGGTTTTGGGATCGTGTTTGGTCTTGATAGAAATTTTGAACCAAAACTCAAAGTAGAAAATGTTAAGAGTGGAGATGATGAATGGAATGTCATCTCCCACTTGAAGGTTGAAAAATTTGAAAGTTGCTTAAAGATTATGTAAAAATGATCTCTAAAGGCTCGAAATACTAACCCATATTATTTTGCACATGATTCTGCTTTTCGACTCGGAGTTACAATGCACATAAACTCCCATACTATCTTTTCATATCCAGGCTTGTCATAAAAAATGAATTCGTTCGACCCCAAATTTAAGAGATAGGCATGAATTTCATCCTTAATCCCAAGTGACTCAAAGAGAAATATGGAGGAAATTTTGTTTGGTTGGATAATCTTGGAGAAGTTTGCCTTCTACCGATCCTTTTCCTCTTTAATGATCCCTTTCATCTTATGTAGATCAGAAGGGCTAGATGGCTGAGCTACTGCTTTTCCCTTTTCTGCTCTAGAGGCTTTCTTAGGGGCCATGGTAGATGAGAGAAGATTTAAAGATGTTTTAAGAGTAAGAAAGAAGAGAGATGAAGTATTCTAGCAAAAGTGAGTACGCAAACTATTTCAAAGGTTTATATAGGCTAGGAAAGGGTGTGAAAACGGTCACAAATGATAAAAAAAAATACATTAAATGAAGGGTTACAAATGATTACAGTCAAATGCATGACAGTTACTCAAATTCGCAACCGCTATCAGCAAGTCGCAATTGCTAATTATAAAATATTTGAGTAATGGTAAAAAAATCCTCGGTAACCGACGTGGTCAATGGTCAAAATTTTGAAATTTGGAGAAATTCGTGGTAGGGAATAAAAATAATGACTATGAATTAATAGTTAACAGATGGATGACAAGTACCTATAAATTGCAATCGTGAATTAAGAAGTAGCGACCGCAAATTATAAGGCAAGAAAAAGTAACTATAAGAGAATAAGATTTAACTTTCTAAGTTGTGACCCATTCAATGTATTGATGCTTAATTCATGCAAATTGGCATAGAGAGACACAATTGCACACAGAATTAAGACATCCAAATAAACAACACATACATTACACATTGCAATCAATCAATAAAGAATAATGCATCACACAAAGTGCATTCTAGAAGATCTAATTTTTACTTTAGAGAGCTTTCATCAAGCAGTCCCAACTATTTCTTAATGAAGTTCATCCTTTCTTCATTGAGAGGTTTAGCGAAAATATCCGCAAGTAGATGATTAGTGTCTATAAAACATTACATCACCATTCTGGACATGATCTCTAAGAAAATGATGCCTAATGTCTATATGTTTGCTTCTAGAATGTTGAATAAGATTCTTTGAAAGATTTATTGCACTAGTGTTATCACATTTGATGGGAATATGATCACCAACTTTGCCATAATCCTTTAATTGTTGTTTCATCTAAAGGACTTGGGTACAACAATAACCCGTAGCTATACTTCAATTGTGGATAAGACAACCGAAACTTGCTTCTTATTAAACCAAGACACTAAGCATTCTCCTATAAATTAACAAGTTTCAGAAGTGCTCTTTCTATCTAGAAGACTACCAGTTGAATAACCTATAAGGCTAAATGAAGAATCTTTAGGATACCATAAACCTAGATGCAATGTGCCAGGTAAATATTTTTAAAAAAATTTTAACAACATGTAAATGAGATTCTTCAGGGCAAGATTGAAATCTAGCATACATGCATACACTAAATATTATATCAGGCCTAGATGCAAGATAGAGCAGAGAACCAATCATATCTCGATATCTCTTCGCATCAATCGATTTACCCCATTCATCCTTGTCTAACTTGATGGTAGCACTCATTGATGTTTTTGCTACTTTGCATCCTTCCAAGCGAAATTCCTTGAGTATGTCCTTTGTGTATTTGGCTTTATTGATGAAGATCCTTTTTTTAGTTTGCTTAATTTGCAGACCAATGAAAAATTTGAGCTCTCCCATCATGCTCATTTCAAATTCTCTAGTCATACACTTAGCAAAATCCATACAAAGAGATTCATTAGTAGCATAAAAAATGATATCATCAACATATATTTGCACTATTAATGTATCGTGATTATGCCTTTTAAAAAATAAAATTGTGTCAACCTTCCCCTTTTCAAAATCATTTTGCAAAAGAAAAGAACTAAGCTTTTCCTACCAAGCTCTTGGAGCTTATTTCAAACCATACAAGGCTCTATTCAATTTAAAAACATAATTTAGAAAGATATGAGACTCAAAACCAGAAGGTTGTTCAACATAAACTTCCTCCTCAATGACACCATTTAAAAAGCACTCTTAACATCCATTTCAAAAAGTTCATGTGGCATGTATATGCTAAAAGAATGCTAATGGCCTCTAATCTTGTTACGAGGGCATAAGTTTTATCATAGTCAATGCATTCCTCTTGGTTGTAACCTTTAGTAACCAATCTAGCCTTGTTTCTTGTGATGAATCCTTTCTCATCTAACTTATTCCTAAACACTCATTTACAGCCTACAATAGGGTGTTCCTTAAGTCTAGGAACAAGTTCCCATACATTATTTCTCTCAAATTGGTTGAGTTCCTCTTGCATAGCAATCATCTAACTCTTTTCATCAAGAGTTTCATTAATAGATTTTGGCTCAAATTGGAAAACAAAAGCAAGATTATTATCTAGAGTATTGAGTTGAGATCTAGTACTTACACCCTTGGATGTATCACCAATGATTAGGTCCTTAGGTTGATGCTTGAAGAATCTTCAATTCTTGGGAAGATCTTGATTTATGGTTTCTATTTGTTGATGTTGAGGTTTATTTTCCTCCTTTGATGACTTCCCCTTGTCATGATCTTTACCCCACCCTTTTGTAGTAGGCTCCAATTTCAATTTCTCAAAATCACTTACAAGATCATCATTAAGACAACCTTTCCCTAGATCAAGCTTACTAGATTTATCAAACATAATATTCATGGACTCTTCAACAACTATTGAAATCTTATTAAAAACCTAATAGGATTTGCTAGTGGTGGAATAACCTAGGAAAATACCTTCCTTTGTTTTTTAGTCAAATTTTCCAAGATTATCCTTAGTATTCAAGATATAGCACTTGCATCCAAATACTTTTAGGTATGACAACTTAGGTTTTCTATCATTCCATAGCTCATAAGAAGTTTTATTAAGAATGGGTCTTTTGAAAACATGATTTGCAAAATAACATAAAGTATTGATAGCTTCGACCTAAAAGTAATTAGACAATGAATACTGATTGAGCATAGTTCTACCCATATCTACTAGTGTTCTATTTTTCCTCTCTATAACACCATTTTGTTAAGGTGTTCTAAGAGTTGAGAAGTTATGAAAAATCTCATTCTCTATGTAATAAGATTCAAAATATTCATTTTGAAATTCTTTTCTATGGTCACTTTTTATAGAAGAAATAAAGTAACCCTTTTTGCAAAACTTTTAAAAGCATCAAAAGTATCATGCTTTTGAGCTAGAAATGATACCTAAGTAAACCTAGAGTACTCATCAATTAGGACAAGTACATAATATTTTCCACCTAAACTAGCACTCCTAGTAGGTCCTAGTAAGTCTACTTGAATGAGTTGAAGAGGTCTAGGTATACCTACAATGTTCTTTGCTTTGAAAGAGGATTGATGTTGCTCTCACATTTGGTATGGACCATGTGTCTTGTCTTGAAAGAACTTTAACTTAGGAAGACCTTTCACTAGCTTTCCTTTTGATAAGCTTTGTAATAGCTCAATGCTATTATGTCCAAGTCTTCTATGCCAAAACCATGCTTCATTACTAAGAGAAACAAAACACTTAAAGGATTGATTAGGCAAATTGTCTAAGTTAATTAGGTAGGTATTGCCCTTTCTTTCACCCTTGAAAACTACCTTTTTATCTGCCAAAGTGGTAACTCGATATTCTCTAAGGTCAAAGGTGACTTTATTATCCTTATCACATAATTGACTTACACTAAGCAAATTATATTTTAAGCCATCCATAAGTAAAACATCATTAATAAGAGAACAACCATTCTTACCAATGATGCCAATGCTAATTACCTTACCTTTGGCATTATTTTCAAATTTGAAATTTCCACCCTTATTTTCTTTTAGGGCCATGAATAACTTCTTATTACCTGTCATGTGCTTTGAGCATCTGTTATCCATATGCCAATCATTTGCTTCATTGGTTGCTGCCAAACAATTCTATACAACATAAATAAATCATTTTTGTTTTGGTACCCAAGCATACTAGGGAGTTAGGCTTAGAAGGATCCTCTAACTTGAGGTGAGCCTTTCTAATGAAACAATGAATGTTGATGTGATGAAACCTTATGCAATAGTGCATTAGAGTTTAGACTTATGAGTCTTCATCCTGTACATGGCTTTGGTATGAGTGGGGGATTTTCTTATAACAACATACTGTGAATGTGAGCATGAGCATGAATGAATAGGTGTAGAATTAAATTTTCTAGGTGTGTTTGGGTGAGCATGCTTTTTATTATAAATATATGCATGATTAGCCTTTTTAACGATAGACTTTGAGCCTTGTTGCACATTTCCTTTGCCCTTAGGAAATGGTGGTTTAGTGATTGAAATACTTTTCCTACCAACTACCTTAATGCTAGATGTTTGAGGAGTTAAGGCTCTTATGAAGGTTGTAGGTGATAGTGTAAATGAGGAGGCTCCATTGAAGCCTATACCATGCCCAACTAAAGGAGATCTTTATGATACAATAAGTGTATCCAAGGCTTCCTTTCCCTTATGAAACTTAGAAATAAAGTTTCTAAGCTCAATGACTTCACCCTTTAAGGAGTCATTTTCCTTTTTTAAGGAGGTTAGGGATAAATAAGATTTTGAAAGACTTTCAACAGATTTTTTGAGATCTTCATTTGAAGTCCTTAATTCACTTACAAGACTATTCAAGGATTTAAACTCATCCTCTAATTTAGAGCATTTCTTCTTGCAAGATTTCATTTGTGACTTATATTTTCACGTTTCAAAGTGAGAGCTTCTAAAAGCTCATCATCTACATCATCTAACTCATCATATTCATCATAAGAATAGGGAGAAGAACTTACCTCATTTGATGAATCATCTTGTGCCATGAAGTATAAGTTAGCAACTTCCTTATCTTCATCTTCTTCATTTGAGCTATCATCCCAAGTGGCTTTAAAGCTTTTCCTCTTCTCTTTGTCCCTTTTCTTCTTCTTCTTCTTCTTCTTCTTCTTCAATTTAGGACAGTCATACTTGATGTGGCCTTGTTTGCCTCATCATAGCTTGTAACATCACCTAATCTTTCCTTAGGGTTTGGAGTTACTTTCTTGAAGCTTATTCTTTCTTTTCTTCTCCTAAGCAGCTCTTTTGTTCTTCTTGAAAGCATGGCCAACTCCTCTTCCTCTTTATCACTTTCCTTTTCACTTGAAGCCATTTCAACTTCCTTTTCCTTGGATGAAGATTTGAGAGCCAGGGTTTTTTTTTCTAGTTTTTCTATTTTGTCTCATTGTCCTTTCATCTTTTTCATTTCTTCATCCTTCTTTAAGGCTAGCTCATGAGTTAAAAGCTTGCCTATTAGAACATTGGTTGGCACCGTCTTTATCTCTAGATTTGACTCTTAGATACTACAAACCTTGGCACCAAACTTTTCAAGAGGTAAGGATTTAAGGATTTTTGAATTTACCTCATGATTGGTGAGAATTCTGCCAAACTTCTTTATGCTTGTGACAATTGTAATAATCCTATTTATCATATCTATGATGCTTTCATTCTCTTTCATCATGAATAGCTCCCATTCCATCACATGCATTTCGAGTCTACTAGATTTTGCCAAAGTGGTGCCTTTATTGTAGTTTTCTAAGGCCTTCTAAATCCCATAAACTGTAAGACAATGTTAGACCCTTCCAATTTCTTTTCTTGAGAGAGAACTCAGAAGGATTGTCATAGCTCTCTTGTTTCTTCCATTGGATCTCTTATGTGCTTCAATCCACTCTTCTTTAGGGATCAATTCTTTGCTTCCATCACCACCTTAGTAGGTGGCTTCCACTATTTAGCTACAATGTCCCAGAGATCTACCACATCACTATTTAAGTAGATTTTCATCCTATACTTCCATTGAGTATAGTCTACTCCATCAAAATATAGTTTAAAATGAGTGTGGATTCCTTATTATGCCATGATTTTTCTCATGCAATTAAGTTTGGAAGTGATATGAGGCTTTGATACCACTTGTTGACCTTAGTGCACCAAAAAGAGGGGTTGAATTATTGGGAGATTAAAAATTTTGGAAGAAGGGTAAAGAGATTAGATAAATAAGAAGGAGTAGAGAAATTGAACACAAGATGTTTATAGTGGTTCGAGTGTTAACAAAGCCTGCATCCACTCCTTAATTCTTCACGATTGGGTATTTCACTAAACTATAATGGTATTTCTAAGCTCACAACTAACTTATACAATATGTTTTATGGCTCACACATAACCCTTACAATTTATGTTTTTAGGCTCACACAAAACCTCACTCAAGTGTTTTAGACAGGTTTATACTTCAACCTTTATAAGAGTTTTGAAAGCTTAGGCTAACTCTCAACCTAATTACAAAGGTGTTTAATGCTAACACTAAATAATCAATAACTCATAAACAAGAATAACAAGAATGAGTAGTAATTTTGCAAGAGTTTAGTCATAATCAATGAAATTCTCTTGTATTTACATATGTTTCATGGAGCCAACATCCACCAAAGAGACGTTACTCATAAACTATTGTAAATCTCTAAAGGAAGCTAGGCAAATTTTTGCATTAAATGCTTGTCAGACAGAAGTCACGGTCATGACTGGCATTTTGCGGTTGCGATTTTCCAATTTATGATGTGAAGCTCCAAATCGCGACAGAGAACCCGTTTTATGTCTAATGGCTAGTCCATTTATTCTCCACCCATTAATCACTTAAGAAATATAGTCATTGTGTTTGACCACCCAACCAAAAGTTACAGTTGCTATTTAATTCCTTCTTGGGCATGACTGAGACCGCGAATTCTTCTGTTTAGTAAGGGGATAACACTTTTTTAAGTAGTACTCGCGATATGTGCTTCACCTTCACAATTTTTGATATTCTAACAGTTGCTTTGGACATTTGGCATCTTGGGGTTGCAAACTTGGTTCCCTTCTTGTAACTATGAAATTCACGATCATGATATTGGACGCGAACACCACCGCAAATTCCTTGATGTGACAGTCAAGTTCCTCTTGACTGAATCGCGGTTGCGAATTCATCTGTGAATTCTTCTGGCCTAACTTCATCCATCCTTGATGTAAGGTCGCAGTCGCGAATAGGTTCTTAACCGTGAATTTAGATGTCTTACTTAAAGTTAGAGATTTATGCTTCCATCCAACTTCCAATGAAACAATATCTTATAAACTACAAAACAACACTTAAACAAAACATTAAAACTAATCAATCTTCATTGTTAAGATCAAAAGAGGCTTATGACTTAGGTTTGACTAATATAGTCTAACATTTGTGATTATAGATGAGCATGGTATAACCAGAGCCTTTTCTAGCTCTAGTGCACCCTTTTGTCTTTCTATAAATACCCCCATTTTAAAGAGGGATGGGGAGACTTAGAAATCCTAAGGCTACTCTGCCAAATTCTTTCCTCAAACACCATTTTCACATTAAACTCAAATCTCTAACCTATTCCAAGCCTTTCCCTAAGGTAAAATAAGGCATTTATCTTCACTTTTGTGCATTTTCATAAGCATTTTGAAGGATATTAAACCCATAGTGAGCCTCTAAGGGCATATAAACATACAAAGATGTTCAGGGATTCCCCTTTTCTCCCTCTTCTTCTTCCCCTTCTTTTCTTCTTCTATTTTCTAAAACTTAGGAAATAGAGGTTACACAATCCTATACCTAGGATGTATAACCTCTTCTTCTTCCCCTTCTTTTCTTCTTCTATTTTCTAAAACTTAGGAAATAGAGGTTACACAATCCTATACCTAGGCTGTATAACCTTCATCTTAAGTTGTACAACCCAGTTTGCCTAGTAGACAGAGTTTTGAAACTTTATTTCTTCTTAATTTAGATCCATTATTCTCTAAAGTCTTTCGATGTTTAAGTATTCCAACAACAAAATAGGATGAGGAATAACACACTGTGACTCCTATTCATTTCAAAAATGAAACTTTGGCATGGTTTTCAAAGTGTTTTCATAAACTCTATTTATATAATGTTTCATGCTTTTACTTAAGATTTTGTTAAAGTGAATTAAGATTCTGTTTTTAATCATTTTAAGGTAATGACCAAGTAAGAAACTTGAGGTTCCAATGACCTTGAGAGTCCATATTTTCATGGCTTTATTCTTGTTTGGAGTATATGAATAGTATTTTGGCCATGTGTTTCCCTTTCTTGATTTGCATTCTAACTCTCTTCATGGTTAATAGTGCTTATGAATGCCATGCTCTTAAAGATCTTCATAGGGAAAGGACGCATCAATCCTGAGATCCCTTTCATGGTGATTTTGCCTTAGGCCATTGAAAATCCTCTAAGTGCTTTGTATTACATGTTTATTATGTTATGCGTTCTTCATTAATGTTATCCCATGTTATTGTCTTGTGGTATGTTTTATGTTGTGCTTCATTTGTTTATTAATGAATATGGACAATATTTTAGGCCTTTTAATTAATCTCTAACATGGTAAGATACACTATAAATAATGGACCAATAGGCTAGGACCTTAAGCTATAATGATAAGATAGTATGCTTCCTTCTTTATTATCCATTCCCAGTAGATTTTAGGGTTATATTCCATACTTTATTGTTATGGTTGATGGCTTATTTAGATGGATGTCCCTAGGAGGATAAGTGAAAAATTGATTAATAAAGGCAAGGTATAAAATTGAACCAAAGATGCCAAAGGCTGATCCCTAAATCTAGGCGGTGTAGGGGTGCCTAACCTTTTCCGAACTTCATACCTAATTCCCAAACCCAATCTCTGATGAGGTAAAGACAAAATGGACCTTCTAATTAACTTAAGTAGGCTCAAAATTTGACCTTGCCTGGATTCTTGTCTGGACCAAAGTCGGGTGGCAACTTTATTTTGATTAGGAATAATACCAAAGTATTGTCCCACTTTGGTCCCCCATTAACAACAACTTTGGAAAAGGCTTCTATCTTGTGAGATGTCTTATTAAGGGTCCTCTAATGATCCTAAACATGTGTCATCGTTATGGGTTACTAACATTATATGACCTCGTTTCTCGATCCCTCGATGATTAATAAAAGGTAGGAGTCGTAAGTAAGATTCCACTCATTCGAGCGAAATTCAAGGCACTCATAGTGGCGACTCCACTGGGGACTAACAGAGTTGACTTCATGAATCTTTGGTTTATGTTTATATCTTACATTTATTAATCGAGTTCTCTTTACATTCATGTAGTCTTCACACTTCCCCATATGCACTAAGCTGCCTTTTTACAAACCGATGAGTTCTTCAAACTTGAGACTTAAGCTCCATTCAGGCTTAAGAGATGGTAAGGAGGATTCATCACTCATAAGCCAAGTACCTTTGGGTATATCAAATGGGGGGATATGACAACCGTCCTCTGAGCTTGTGGGAGCCATATACTCTGATAACCCTTTTTTTAAACCTCTAATTGATATGTCAGAACCTTAGAACCATGGAATAGGTCCCCAAATGTTTGCATTTAATCAAGTAATGGTTTGAGATTATGAGTTATGGAACTATGGTCATATCTTAAATGCATATTTTTACAGTATTTGACAAAAAATGATTCATTGAAGCCTAAATGAAGGATTTTTTTTACCTTAAAATCATGGCTAATTGATCAAAATGAATTAGTTAACACATGGTACACATAAATCAATATTTTTTGATACATTGATGGTCTTATAATTCATTTGGATGCACAATTTTTAAGCTCTTTCCGTTAAGCTCTAAAACAAGCACACTTTTTTTTTTTTAATAAAATCTTTCCCCTACTATATGTACACTTGAAGTGTGACAATGTTCCATCACTTTTAGACTCATCCTCAATCTTGGTTGGTCCAAGGGACCTCTGAATTCAATAACCCATATTGGTATTTGAATTGACCACCTGTCCTAGGAAGTGCCTCTATACCTACTTGTATGGGAGAAATAAGGTTGGAAGGTGATGTGTTTGCTTTTTGTTTATGCATTATTGGCACTCATGCATACATTCATTTATGCGGCATTATAACATCATTATCTAATTTATTGCTTTGAATTCTTAGAACACATAAAGAAAGTAAGACAACTCATAGGCACCACAAAGCTTAATTAAGATGGAAGAGTTAAGACTCCAAGAACTTGAGGGAAGCATTAAAGACATAATAAAGATCAAGGAAGCTAATAATGCATCAGTACATGGACAAGAATATGAAAAGGATGGTCAAACAGATCTTGATGGATTGTTTGGTACTTGAAAAGATAACTACTGGGGGGGAATGGAGTCACATGTCTATAAAGCTAAAGGAGATGAGCCTAAAAGGAAGTTGGGAAGTACTAGACCATTTGCTAACATGAACCAACCATTGTCTAAAATATTTAAAGAACTAAAAAAGAAAGGGATGCTCAAGCCACTTGATCCTAAGCCTTTTTCAGACCCAGTACTTAGAAACTTTGTGCTAGATGCCTTTTGTAATTTCATCAAACCCATGGTCATAACACTAACTCATGCAAATGTCTTAAACATGAAATATAAGATCTTATTGATTATGGGAAACTATTAGACTTTGTGAGCCCAATTGATTACCCTAACACTAAGCCTAAAATAGATCTTGACTCCTTCATAAACCAATCCTTAAATAAAACATCCCTAAGCCCAAAAGGGAAGGAATCACTTCGATTAGCCTGTCAGGGGGTAACCTCTTATGCCAAGCCTAATAAGAGGAAGCTTACAAGAAGTCTTATTACTAAGAGTTTAGCTAGCACCTAGAAAGGAGAAATGGTACATCCTAAGCAACCTCAACACCAGGAGCAATTATAAGCCCAATGTGAGAAAAAAGAAACAACTAGTAAGAACTTCTAAAGCTTTCCTAAGCATACAGTATGATTGTCCAAAGCCTTTTAAAAGGCTCCAAAATGAAGGGATTCTACATCCTCTTGCCCTTAGGCCCTTACCAACTCTCTTGCTTAGGAATTATAATGCCAATGCCTTTTATGCTTTCCACCAAGGCATCTTTCATCACATAGATGAGTGCCAAAGGCTCTATTATGAAATTTGAGGCTTTACTGATTTAAAGGTGATACACAATCTCATATTATTGGATGGCCACCCGAATTAAGAACCTAAGCAGAAGTTTATTTCTCATAGCCAACTTTTAGTTGAGGCTCTGGAGGATTTCAAGAAGGAAGTATTACTATCACTTTGACATCATGCACTAAAACTCTCAAAGGATGAAGATATGGAAAACGTTAATTTTGGGAAGCTAGTTAATGAATACTTTAGTGCAAGAAGCCCAAACAACATATGGGAGCAAATGAAGCTTAAAAAGTTCTTATAACTTAGTCAACCATTGTCTTAAGGATAGGAAAAGTCAAAGGAATAAGGATTATACTATATGAGGAGCACAAGCTACTCAAGTATTCCTCACCTTTAAGATGTAGCCCTCACCAAGTCATGGGACATTATACCAATTAGTGTTGGTGCTTGAAGAACATTATCTGAGACTATTTTGAGAAGTGGAAGGCTACTAAACCCATAAAAGGAACCATAGTGACTCGATAAAAGACATAGTTTCATTTTGTTAAACCTATCTTATCTTAGTTATAAACATCTAGTTTGGTTATTTTAATGAATGTTGATGCTTTCAGTTTCATGTTTTTTCTTGTTTAATCTAAATGTGGTTGTTGATACATTTGGTGGGAAATGAGATGCTTAGTAATAAAAAGACAAAGAATAAAAAAAGAAAGAAAAGAAAAGACAATATAAACATCAAAATGGTTGGTATTTAAAGAAAAAGAAAAATGATGTGAGAATAACTATCTCATATCCTATGGTCTAAAGAACTATCTTCCTAACGTTTTATATTACCTCTTAGGAAATAAGGAAGAACTATAAAGAGAGAAAAAATGAATCGATGAAAAGAAAAAGAAGAAGAAAAAGAGAAAAAGCTAATAAAAGATTTGAGGAAGAAGGAGACAAGGGTGAAAAGCTATGATGAAGACAGGAATCTTGGGAATAAAGATGTAAGAGGAAATGAGTGTGAGTTAAGAAGGATTAGATTGAAGAGTAAGAGGAAGCATGTTATGAAAAGCCATGATAAGCTATATATGGATCAAAGTTTTCTCTAGTTCAAAAGGTTGAGAAAGAAAGAAAAAGCGAGATGTGAGGAAAAAAAAAGAGGGAGATGTGTGAGGAAGGGCATATCTCAAAAGGATGACCCATGCAAACAAGAAATTAGGGGAAGGTTAAGTAATGATGCATATGAGAGATAAGATGGAGTTGCCTTAACCTACTAACTCATCTCTTAATTTTATGAGGGAACAGACCAAACAATAGGAAAAGGAAAAACATCAATGAGAGAAAAAAGATCATGGATCTTGAGTGCTTTATAGAATGATACTCTCAATAGAAGATTATATGAGGGAAATCATAGAGATTTGAAGGAGGGGAAGTCACCATCAAAGAAAGATAGTGAGAATAGTTTGTTAAACTCCTTATGATGTAAAAATGAGAGAAAAAAAAAGAAAAAGAAAAAATCTCGCTAGGTGAAAAACCTAAAAAAGGTCATCTAGGTAAAAGTTAAGGAGAAAGTAAAAAGAGAGGTGAAAAATATTTGGTTAGAAGACCTAAAAGGGCTAGCGAATGACAAACATCATATTCTGCCACTAAATCTGTCATAGCTACACTAGCATTGAATGAATGAGAGTATGGAATTATGGTATCAACATACATGAGAATGATTAAGTTACCTCTCCTTAAAAAAAAAAAAAAAAGGAAAAATCTCACTAAGCTAAAAACCTAAAAGAATGGCTTAGACCAAAGTTAGAGCCAACAAAAAATGAAAAAAAAAACAAAAAAAAAAAGATGAAAAAAAAGGAGAAAGCTTACTAGGTTAAAAACCCAAAAGGGTGGTCTAGGCAAATGTTAGAATAATCCACTAAGTTGAAAACCCGAAAAGCGACTTAGGCAAAAGTTAGGGCATAAAAATAAAAAAAAAAAGTAGAAAAATAAAGAGGGGAAGTAGATAGCTACCTTTAAGCTTTGACACATATCTAGAAACCCAAAGAACTATGTATATACATGTATTTGAGTATCTTTCTGGGTCTAGTAAGTGCTAGAGACTTAAAAAGAGCTCAAAGTGGTATGGCTTCGAATTTGAAGGCGAAGGTGCAAGCTTTAATAAGTTATCAGTTATAACGAGGTTTGGTCATGCATTTCATTTGACTTTCAAGTTTTAGGGTCTTTAACATTCTTACTAGGTCGAGTTCAGTAATGCCCTTGAGTAGTTTTGTTTTGTTTATATGTTTTTAGGATTCTGCATTGCACCATCATACATTGGGCATTATATGCTATGTGAGGGTGTACACCCAATTTTGTTTTAGTGTTTATTTGTTTTAGATAGTTTAAAAGGCGAAAAAGCAAGCACTAAAAGGGATCATTGGCTTCTAAAAGCATAAAGAGGGGACACAAATTAGGCTCATGGTGCAATTTAACCTAAACTTCCCTAAATTAATAAAGTTAAATTCTCAGGCATCGAGATAAGTATATAAGAATATCTATTTGTGATGAAACTAATGCAATCTATTTTATTCTTTTTAAGAAAGCTTACATGAAAAGCCAATAAGTCTTTAATAAAGGCATTAGAGATAGTAAATACAATTAACCATTATAGTAAGAGCTATCATCATCATCATCTAGGGATAACAAATAAAAAAGGGATGCCCTTAAAAAAAGTCAAATGCGAGCCACTATAAACATCTTGAATAAGCATAAGCTACAAAAGCTAGAATTACAAAGCAATAAATAAATAAAGAAGCAACCACTTAAAACATATATATTCCTTTAGTCTTTCTCATTCTTTGACTAAGGCTTTATGGCTTCACATGTAGATGGTCTATATGGCTCTAATAACAAGCTTCCTGCATAGGTGGTCAATATGGTTATGATAACAAGCTTTATCCACTTTGAGAGAGACTATGAAAAGCATGTATAGGGTTAGAAGCATAGAAGAAAGATACTAACAAAGGCATCAGGAGTCTTACAGGAAGCTTTAAAAATGTGGTCTTTTTGACATCAAAGTTGCATTCTAGTTACTCAGTTATTCTATGAGGAATATGTGTATAAAATATATAAAGTCATGCAAGCAAGCACAACCATATGAAACTAAGGGTAACACCTTATAAGAGTACATACATGACAGTCTTAATGTAAAAGACATTCGATAGATGATACAAAGGTTGGAATGAGTTGCATAATTTGACCAAATAAACCATGAGTAAGGCAATGAGTGGCTAGAACGTTTGTGATGTCCTAAAGAATGATACAATAACAAAAGGAAGATTATACCATGAAATTATGTTATGAATGGCTTGAATACTAGAAGGCCTGCCTTTTATGGCTTTGTAAGCATGTGTTTTCATATTAGTAGTCATTGTTACACTATTGGTTAACTTAGGTAGCATAAAGAGAAAGAACCGACCATATGAACACCCTTCTTTATGATTAGTGCTATAGGAGAAAGCCAAAAAGTTATTATTCCCTAATTCCCACTTATGTGTCTGGCAGCACCTTTTAAAAAATTAGCGATAAGAGCACCACCCAAAGTAGCAGTAAGCTTAACTTCCTTCAGACTCCTAGTCTAGTGCATCCATCTTGATAGACCCTTCAACAATCCATGGTTAGCTCCCCTCCTCTTAATAAATAAAAAGTCAACTTGAGAAAGAGAGTGCATAAATGAAAGCTTGAAATAAAGCAAAGAAGAATAAATATTACAAAAGGAAAATAAGCAAAGAAGGCAAAGATGACCACCTTCAAGATGAATGTGGTCCGAAGGATCAAGTCATGGGGGATTGTACTAGATTTACTAGTGACATAATTGTTGCATAGGGGGCAGTTAAGGAGTCTTAATGCCAAATGAATTGACAAAGCTTTGATAGGCAGTCTTTGTGGCATAGTAAAGCTTGAATAAGAAAAGAGATGATCAAGATTTTATGCCTCAAAGCTGGTAAAGCAGAGATGAATGATTCAAGCCCTTTAAGAGGAAAAGAAAAGGAGGAAGCCTTGCAACAATTGCAAAGATAGAGACAAAATGGGGTAACAAAGCACACATAAAGAAAGATGCATCAAGGATAAGGAAATGATTAGGTTGCATGTGAAGCTTTTAGAGAAACATGTTAGAAAGGAGAATAAAAGGCCCCACATGAATAAGCACTAGACCAATATAGAGGCTTCAAAGATGAAAAATGTTCAATACAAATAGAAGGACCTTTAGCCTTAGCCTAATGCATTTTTGAACCTTAAAACTTAATCTTAACTTGATTACAAACATCTCAAAAGGGAATAAAGCCAATCAATTGTAAAATTTGGGCAAACCATTTACTGTGGATAGACTAGAATCAAGAAAGATTAGAAAACTTCGACAAAGATCTTTTAGTGAGAACTTCAATAAGCAAGGATAGACAATCCCCCTATTCTAACTCCAATAAGTGGGCTCAAGCAAGCTCTTGTGAATGGGTGTAGTAAGTAAAAAAATGGTCATGCACTATAGTCCTTGAGATGGGCCATGATGCTTAGGTTAGCTTTAATGGGTCAATGGAGAAGGAGGATAATGAAAAACTATAGACCTTAATGAATGTGTCCATCCAACAGGAGATGTTATTTATATTGAAGGCCTACAAGTAATAATCTTTTAGTAATTGGCTAGAAGGGTCAAATGTCTCACCATGGGCCATAAGAAATCCATCAATGATGATGACTATTGACACTCTGCATGACCTCTGAGTGGATGGCTAAAAGGCCCAAAAAGGAATCAATGAAGCTTTAATAGGAACATGACTAAGAAAGGGGGCAATTCAGGCACTATGATGGACTGGGATGGGAATTCATATTGTAATGAAAGTAAGATGAAGCAAAAGTCCACGAGAAGGATGAAGATCTAAACTATTAATGGAAGAGTTATAGGAAATTTAGATATGAAGGAAGCCAAGTAAGAAGAGACAGAGAAGAACTTCACAGAAGAGACAAAGAAGAACTTCACAGAAGAGACATCGAATCAAAGAGATATGTGAACTCCCACCAAGTCTAAGAGCTAGAGGAGGAAAATGAGGTAGACAAATATGAGCCTTTATGACTTGATAAAGCTATTAAGGAAGAGCAATTCCAGACATGATATCCTTTCCAATATCCTCTCAGTAGCTTTAAATTAGCTAAATTGCTTATTTACTCTATTTTGATCCTCTGTCATTATTACATTATTTCTATATAAAATGGGAATAAAATTAGGAATGAAGAAGGTGTACTTCTAATCTCACAAGGCTAATAAGAAGGATAGATTATAAGGAAATAGAGTCAACTTCCATCAGAGATGAACTAAGAAGGAAAGATGGAGCAAGAAGAGATGGAATGGAATGACAAAAAGAAAAAAAAAGCATAAAGAATGTGAGTTATAAAGTTGAAGATGATAGAAAAGACAAGACTTTATGAAATAAACATGGCAATGACATGCAAGAAGAGACGTTAAAGACATTAGGAGAACAAGTAAGGAGATAAAAAGACAAGCCTATAAAACAAGAATCTTGATGACTTATAAACTACCAAGGAAAGTAAAGCCTACAAAGCACCATTAAGCTTAATGGTCATGTATTCTTTTAAGATCCTTAAAGCACATAAGTAGCTTATTCATTTTGATTTATTATTTATCGTGATAATACCATTTTCCAAACTTATACAAAGAGAAGAATTGAGAAAAAAAATAAGACTGAAATCAAAAGGGTAGCTTAAACAAAATAGAAATAATCAAAGACAAGAGGCAAAAAGTAAAATAAAAAAAGAAAAAGAAAGAGATCAAATCAAAAGAGATATCAAAGAGAACAAAACAAGATGGCAAATAAAAAAGTTAAGGTAAATAAAGAAAAGCCAGAGAATGAGAGATTATAGTAAACACAAAGGAGGACAAAGCTAAGAGATATTAGAAGAACAATGTTAGGGGGAAAAATAAAGAAAAACCAAGAGTAATGCTAGAGGGAAAACTAAAGAGAACATATCTATAGTGGATGTTAAAGGGCAAAACAAAGAAGAACCTAAGTGAAAATTAGAAATAAGAATCCTAAGGCAGAAGCCTAAGATCGAAAGAAGATTTTTAACTCCAATACTTACTCGGGGGTAACTGGAAGAAGATCTTTAACCTTGGTACTTGCTAAAGGGCTACCAAGAGGCTTAGTGCTTGCTTGAGGGCTATTGGAAGAAGAGGTTTAGCCTTAGTACTTGCTAAGAGGCTGCCAAGAAGTTTAGTACTTACTTGAAGGCTACTAAGAAGAAACCTTAGTACTTATTCGAGGGCTACTGAAAGAATATGTTTAACCTTGGTACTTCTTAGAGGGCTACCATAAAGCTTAAAAGAAACACCAGTACTTGTTTGAGGTTGCTAGACGAAGATGTTTAACCTTGGTACTTACTAGAGGGCTACCAGAAAGTTTAGTACTTATTGGAGGGCTACTAAGAAGAAATCGGAGTACTTACTTGAGGACTATTGAAAGAAGATGTTTGACTTTGGTACTTGCTAAAGGGCTACTATGAAGCTTGTTACTTGCTAAAGGGCTATCAATAGCCTTAGCATTTGCTCAAAGAGCTGCTAAGGAAATTGCAGACTTCCGTATCCTTTATCTAGTATTCAAATTTTACAACTAATGTTTTGTTGTGTCTTGTCCAACAGTCATTTCTCAAATATTATTTTCCAAACCCCACAAAGTAAGGGATAAATTGTGAGCATCAGATTTTGGACCTTTAGATACAAAGCTTAATGATGAAAATCACTGAGTTTATTCTCTGTAACATAAAGGGAATTGCTAAAGAAAGAGAAACGAAGCCTTGGGAGACCTTGAAAAAAATGCAAAATCAAGCCAAAGCCCAAAACAAAACCTAAAACCAAATTATACTTAGAGAGGTGTACATCGCACTAAACTAAGATGTACAACCCACCCAAAGCAAGGATATACAACTCATAAATAGGGATGTACAACCTACAATAGGGATGTACAACCTTCCTCAGGGATGTATAACCCTACCTTAAACCCTAATCTTCAAAACCTTCTGAAATTGGTCCCCTTTTAAACTCTAGGGATGTACAACCCATTCATGGCTATATAACCTATGTGAAAACCCTAATTTTAGAAGATTAACCTCCTTCTTTATGACTGGAAAATGAACATAGCATAACTAGAATCATTTCTGGCTATGGTGCACCCTTCTCCCTATATAAATAGCCCATATTTTGAAGAGGAGAGCGATGTTTGGAAACCCTAAGGTTATTCTGCCAAATTCTCTCTTTAAACACCATTTACATAAAAAAATTAAAATCGTAACATATTCTAAACCTTTTCATAAGGTAGAACAACACATTTCTCTTCACTTTTGTGCATTTCCATAAGCATTTTAGAGGATGTTAAACCTATTGTGAGCCTTTGAGAGGACATAAACACATAAAGGCATCTAGGGATTACCCTTTTCCCTTCTTCTTATTCCCCTTGTTTTCCTTCTTATGATTTCCAAAACCCAGGAAATAAGGGTTCTATAGCCTTGTTCGTAAGCTATACAACCCAGTTTGCATGGTAGACAGAGTTTTGAAACTCCATTTCTTCTCTATTCAGATCTCTCATTTTCTAAAGTCTTTCTTTTGATGCCAAATGTTCCAACAACAGAATAGGATGAGGAATAACACCCTAGGACTCTTATCCATTTCAAAAATGGAACTTTGGCATGTTTTTTAAAGTGTTTTCATGAATCCTATTTATACAATGTTTCATGCTTTTACTTAAGATTTTGTTAAGGTGATTAAGATTTTATTTTTAATCATTTTAGGACAGTGACTGAGTACAAAACTTGAGGTTTCGATGACCTTCAAAGTCTATATTTTCATGGCTTTATTCATGTTTAGAGTATATAAATAGTGTTTTGGCCATGTTTTTCCCTTTCTTGATTGACATTCAAATCCTTTTCATGGTTAGTAGTGCATATGGATGCCATGCTCTTTGAGAGCTTTATATGGAGAGGACTCAACAATCCTAGGATACCTTTCATGATGATTTTGCCTTAGGCCATTGAAAATCCTCCAAGTGATTTGCATTACATATTTATTATGCTATGCCTTCTTCATTAATGCCATCACATGTTATTATCATGTGGTGTGTTTCATATTATGCTTCATATGTTTATTGATGAATATGGACAATATTTAGGCCTCTTAATTAATCCCTAACATGGTAAAATACATTATGAATAATGGTCTAGTAGGCTAAAATCCTAAGCTATAATGATAAGATAGTATGCTTCCTTTTTTATTGTCCATTCCTAGTAGATTTTAGGGGTTATTTTCCTTATGTTTTTTTATTTATGTTTTATGTACTAATGTTGCTTCCTTTTGTAGGTTAGAAGATCCATTTAATATATGTTTTATGTTAGTTTAAATTAATTGCATGATAATCCCACCATTTGAGTTGTATTCTCCATCCTCGCCTTATATATATTATCCATTATTTTCTTGCATATTGCATATCATTCATGCATTTCATATTTTATTTTTATGGTTGATGGCTTATTTAGATGAATGTGCCTATGTGGATCAATGGAAAATTGATTAATAAAGGCAAGGTATAAAAATGAACAAAAGATGCCCAAAGGTCGAATCCCTAAATCCAGGAAGTTTGGGGGAGCCTAACCTTTTCTTATGCCATATCTCTAATGAAGTGAAGATAGATTTGGCCTTCTAATTGACTTAAAATTTATCCTTGCTCGAATTCTTATTCCTACCAAAGTTGGGTGGTGACAACATTTTGACTAGGGATAATACCAAAGTATCATCCCATTTTAGTCCCCCGTTAACAATAACTTTGAAAAAAGCTGTTATCTTGCGAGATGCCTTATTAAAGGTTCCCCGATGATCATAAACACGTGCAATTTCTAGGGGTTACTACCAATGTATGACCCCGTCCTCTCGATCCTTCGAGGATAGATAAAAGGAAAGAGTCGCAAGCAAGATTTGACTTGTTCGAGCGAAATTCGAGGCACTCATAATAAGTTGTATTAAAGAACTAATAAAAGTCATTGATTATAAGACAAGAGAATCAAGAAATCCCTTTGGTTATAGTGTATGGAGAAATCACTCATAAAAAGAAGTCATATGAGAAACTAAAGAGAATGTGAAATGACAATATCCATAATTTATTTATAGATATTGAATTTCAAGGATGAAATTCTTTATAAGAAGGGAAGAAAATGTAACCTCCCTATCCTTATTCATCAATATTCTCATATGAACACATTCATTACATAAATGATTTGTAATCCCACATGAACATATACATTGCATAAATGATCATATAGACATGTGCATTTGACAAGAATGACGATAAAACATGCACCATTACATTTGAGGGTACTTGAACATAGATGTGATGCTTGCATAATTGCATGACAATTTTTCATATGTGGTGTGCATGTTATAATATCTTAAATAACAGTGTCTTGGAACTTATTAAAGTGTAAGGAGCATATGGGAATTAGTAGAAGGGTAAACGTGATGAAGGAAAAAAGAAGAGAGACTAAAAGAGGAAAATGAAACTTCAAACCAATAGTAGCAAGCCACCATGATTGTCTTAAGAGAGTATATACATAAATTAATTTCTCTTCCTTTAAGAGAAAAGAAGGGAGGAAAAATTAGAGGTGTAGCAAAATAAATAGAAAAGAAAGAAAGGGAGGAAAAAAAAAAGGACAAAGAATAAGAAGAAGTAAGCTAGCTAAAAAGAAACCCTAAACTTTTCTAGTGTTGGCAAAAGTGGTAAGTGATTTTATTTTTTTTCCATATGAAATTCCCCCAATATAACATGTTAAACATGTATAATTAGTAAGAATTATAGAGTAATTATAAGTAGAGTTCATGTATGAAGGTTGTTAGAAGCATAAAAGAAATAAGAGCTGAATTGTGTTGGTTTTATTTTTAGAGCTGATTACTGCAACAATGGTTTTATAACCATATAAGAGGAATTAAGGAAAGTTAAAACATGAAAATTGTAGATTTATGTCTTATCTAAATTTATTTAAAACATTTTTGCTAAATATGTTATGTGTGAAGAGATATGGCTCCTTGATTAGTATTGATTCTCAACTTGTTAAAACTTCCTCAGTTTGAGATTATTCATACATTTTGATAATCTTATAGGTTAAGCTAGATAAAATGGACAATATGAAAGATTTATATCCCCTTTAAATTTCTAAAAAGCAATTTTGCTTAATTTGTTATGTGGGAAGAGATATTGCTCATTGATTGTCATTGATTTAGAACCTATGGAAACTTACACAATATATTAATTCTATTTACCAAGAATTTGATGGCCATAGAATGAGAAATAGGTGAAGTTTAAAACATTAAAGTTGTAAAATCGTGTCTTATCTAAATCTTTGTAAAATAATTTTGCTAAATATGTTATAGGTGAAGAGATATTGCTCCTTTATTATGACAAATTCCGAACCTATTAAAATTTGCTTTTAGTTTGATGACCTTATAGACTAAATTAGAAAAAGTGTAAAATATAAAAAAGTATTTCTTTATGTTTTTTTTACAACTGATAGTGAATTAGTTTTGCAGTTAGGTTTGTATAATTTGGGATATGGCCTAGATTGTAAGACTTGATCAAACTATGGTCACATAGAAATAGGGCAAAATTCAAAAATTCACCATATTTTTTATAGGCCTTATGTTGATCTAAATTTTGACTATGTTATATCATCATATGTCTAATTTATATAGAGACAAAGAATCAAGTCATTTGGATAATTATTTTTAAATTATTATAGTCATAATGTAGCAAGGTTAGTTACCATACAAGAACAATAAGCATAAGTACTTAACTTACTTGTATGGAACATGACCTTAATTGCATATCAAACATGCAAACTCATTGTGACATATTTGTAATCATATATGTATTAAATGTTAGGACCTTAACACATTGATGAAGCTCAAGAGAGAGGTTCAAACCTACCATAAAAGTTGGTTGCATCAAAGGTAAGTAAAAGCTACAACTGGATTTCGAGGTGTAAATGTGTGATTTTAAACTATAATACTATGTGTATATATGATTGAATTGTGATATTTCACATGTGAATACTAGTCAATTTTGACTTATATGATCTTAATGATTACTTGTTATACCATTTTGAATGAACACTTGCATATATAACTAAAAGGTTATTATGACAAGCTTGTCAAATAGTTGCAACTCACTTGGCAAAGGGACCAATATATCCTATTATGACACATCTTATTGATCAAATAAATCACATGTTATATACTAGCTAGAAAAATCAAATGTCATCATATGAATTCTTGAGAGGAGTGTTTGCCTTGCAATAATGTCATGTCAAAATCACTCAACCTATTGCATTTGTGCTTACATAAGTAAATGCTTGTACTTGTAACGTATCTTAATAATAATTGATTATTGATTGTGCCATTAAAATTTGATTATTATTTTTATTCACTAAGTCACAACTCACCAAATCGAAATTATTATTTTCATACAGTGAAGCATTAGATTTGGGCATTTAAGAGTATAAAATTTTACACATATATACATAGAGCACAAGTTGTCGGTTTAATTCCAACTCTCTCTCCATATGTCATATACATGTACCGAGATATGAATTAATTTATGGTCAATTACAATAAATGGGTTATACTTAACCTATACATTAAATAAAGAAATTGACATGCCTTTTTGGTTATGTATAAATGATATGTTAACTTTTATACATATGAATACTTGAACATGAATGACATGCTTTGGATATGGTATTCTATTTCTTTATTTTTGAAGAAACTAAAGAGGCATCAAGGAATATACAATGGCCTGTTAAGGATTCTCATGTGATAGAGTAAGAACCCAATCTGCATCACAATAAGTAGTGAGTTGTAGAGTAGATAAGGTTGGGTAAAAGAGGCCATAAAAAATATCTATTTGAGATATTTGAGAACATGTAAAGCTACATCCATATGAAGTTTCCTTGGTAAAACCATGAATTGACTAAGGGGTTGTTTGATAATTATATTAAGCACTTAAAATTAAAATATTCAACACTTATTTTTAAATTATTTGATAATAGTTTTTTTTTTAAGTTTTTAACATTTTAAATGTGCTTATAATGTTTTTTTTATTAAGCACTTAATTTCACAAAATCATTTAATTTGATAAATAAAATTGTTTTACTTAATAATTAAGTAATAACAAATTTAATATTTGGTAATATCTGTTCATTATTACAATCCTTTCCTATTGACAAGATACTTAATAAATTTTAAAACATTTAAAATCAAATTGTATATCATTATCTTACCTTAAATTTATCCCTTAGATTTGATTTTTTTTTTTTGAAATTTGATATCTATTCTATGATCATTCAGCTCTTAAAATTTTTAATACTAAAATTATTCAGTTTTTAAATTTGTAGTACTAAAATTATTCAGTACTAAAATTTTCAACACTTGATTTTCTATTTTTACCAAACATCACCTAAGATGTTGGACTACATAACTTAAATAAGGTCTTATGAGATTCATATACAAAAAATTTTCCAGTCAAACTACAAAAGTCATCTGAATTAGAAAGCAATATACCCTTATCAAGTTCCCAATGAAACTGTTGAGACATTGGAAAAGAGAAACCTTTAGCATCCTGCATATAAGTATCAGTTAAAAGATCCATAACAAGGTTCTTATGATTAATGAAGGTTCCTTGTGAAGAATGAGCCACTTTAAGACTTAGGAAATATTTGAGAAAACCCAAATCTTTGATAGTAAATTTACAATCCAAAGTAGCTTTAACTTCCTCAATTATAGAGATATCATTGCCAGTAATAATGACATCATCAATATAAACCAATAAGATGAGAAACTCCTAATAAAAGTATCTAACAAATTGGCAATGGTCATACGGAGTGTAAGAAAAGATGTAAATAAAATATTACATTATCATGATGTTTGTTTCAACCCATACAAAGATCTTTTCAAAAGATCAACTTGAGAGGGATAAGAAACTAAGTAACTTGGTAGATAATTCATATAGACTTCTTCATCTAAGAACCCATGAAGGAAGGCATTATTAATATTAGCTGAAAAATAAGCCATTCCTTTACTGTTTCAATTACAATTAAGAGTCTAATTAGAACTAAGTTTGCAATAACTAAAAACCTTTATATGTAATCTAGGCCTTCAATTGGGTTGTAACCTTTAGCAACCTAACGAGCTTTAAATTTGTATATCTTAACATTAGGTTTATATTTAATTCTATAAACCCATTTAAAACCTTTGGTTTTCTTCTAGAGGTAACTCAGTCAAAATCCAAGTGCCATTGGTCTCAAAAGCAGTAATTTTAGTTGCATTACATTCAACCATTCAGGCCTTTATGATGTTTGGCAATATGTACTTGGTTCTTGAATAGAGTCAACACTATTAACCAAAAAAAAAAAAAAAGATAGGAAGGTGAAAAAGAAGAGGAGGATAAGGAGAGCATACCTATATAGACTAAGGTAAGTGTAATTTGTTGTCCCTTAGTGCCCTAGAAGAGGTGGTTGAATAGGGCAATGACATGAAATTAGAAATAAAAACTAAGTACGAAAATAATGAAGAATCAAGACAAGAAATTTATAGAGGTTTGACACAATTTGTCTACATCCTCTCTTCTAGTATACCCACTAAAGCCTTCACTATCAAGATAGCTTCAGGTGCTATCAACCACCTTTACAATAATAGTTTCCAAGTACTACCAAACCATTATGAGTAGACTTACGAGTGCTACTAAGACCATATCCTAAAGTAGTTTAAATATGGTTTTTGGATCTCTAAAGATCTCCTAACCATAGGTTTCCTCAAACAAAAATTACAACTTCAAAGATGAGGATAACACTCCGACTCAAGCAATAAAACACTTTGAAGGACATTCATAAAGTATGCTTGATCTGGTTGAAAATATTAAAAGAAAGTCTTAAAAGATTGTTCTTTAAACTCTATTTTTTAAGATAACATTTGTAAGTTTTAACAATGATTTTCTCATGATAGCTAGATCACTTTTGATTCACCATTTTTATTTGAAAATAGCTTTCACAATAAAATGCTCGCTTAATGGAATACTTTTTTTTTTCATTTATGTTAAGAATGGGTCTTTTATAGCTCGAAATAAATAACTAGTTGTTAGAATGGATGTCACTCTATATCACAGATGTAGACACTCAACGCCTGCTAGAAATTCTCCATGCCTATTGTTGAGTCATCAACCATTATTGGTATCTTGAAAAAAGTTGATTGTCAGGCAAAATACAACTTTAATGGTCATTGGTACTAATGGAACACCCATTAGAACTAGCTGCTATTGAGAAGTTTGTCTTAACGCTCTTATTTTGACTTTCTCATTTATTTATTCAACTAATCTTCAATGGCTATTAGGAATTCTCAATGCTTATTGGACTTCAACATCAACCACTATTGAGTTTTGAATAATGCACCTTGTAGAATTTCAGGAGGATGTGAACTTAATGTTCTATTTTCCAAGATCTTCTATAGTACTTCAACAACTGTTAGTGAACTACTAATACCATTTGAAAAAACCTTAATGCCTATTACATTATTCAGAGTGTCTCGTTGGAGGGTCTAAAAACTTTAGCTCAAACTAGGAAGCTTTTCCAATGCATGTTGGTAGGTTCCAATGCCCATTTTGAGATATTGAAAGTTTTGCTCAGTTCAAGTCACTAAGTCCAATGCCTATTGTACAAATGCAACACCTGTTGAGAAATCAAGAACCATGCTCGTTATGAAATTGCAAAGCCAGTTGTGAAGTTCAATGTCCATAACCCATGTGATTGAGTTATCCAATGCCTATTATAGTAGACGATAATGCATGTTATGTTCCTTCAATGCCTGTTGCTAGAGCCATAACACCTGTTGAAATATGGCAACATCCTTCGACTGTTAAGCTTAGTTTGCTTGATCTTACTCTTTAAAACTTAGTGTTTTCAAACATAACTCTTTCTCCAATCATCATGGTTCAAAGAATTGATGTCTCTGTAAGAATTAACATAGATAACTTATTAACTAGGACAAAGGTTAGCTCTTATATGTGTTTTTGATAATTAAAACAAGACTTAGAACCTAAAGGTTCAACATTCTCACCCTTTTTTATGATGACAAACAATCTAGCAAATTCAATCAATCTTGCCAAACCAATGGACATACAT
The DNA here is from genome assembly GCA_949677035.1 of Omphalea diandra. NCBI lineage: Eukaryota > Viridiplantae > Streptophyta > Magnoliopsida > Malpighiales > Euphorbiaceae > Omphalea > Omphalea diandra. The sequence continues at coordinate 12,233 of CATIWR010084277.1, read as the reverse complement.
CATATAATGAAGTCAATAAGCATATCAATATGTTCAAACAATTTGATTTACTAATAAGTGCACACATTATATCAATATACTTATAGCAATATCAATACAAACATATTACTTGCAATGTCAATATTTTCACATTACTCCCCTTTAAGCTCATATTATATGCACTATTATAAAATGTTCACATTTCTATTATACTTTCTTCATATTAAGTCAACAATTTTTCTTCTCCCCCTTTATCATTATCAAAAAGAAATAGACATTCATAACAATAAAAAATAAAAAAAATAAAAAAAATAAAAAAATAAAATAGACAAAGAGTTAACTTTTTATTGCAAAATAAATGTTATCCATTACATCAGTTATTTTTGAAAAATAAGGACAAAAAAATAAAATAAAGATCCAATATGAAGGAGTAAGGTTTGAGATGGTGAGGGAAGAGTTTGAGCTAGAGGTTTTAGGGATGATGCTCTGTTGGCTCTTTGGACTCATGGTCCTTATGCTCATATATTACATTTGGTCCAAGTAGAGCCTCTTATTGATTGTTAGTATTAGGAGTCCCTAGTTGTAGGTTCAACCTTTCTACTATCTAGTCCAATTTTTGATCGATGTCTTCATATCTCTTTGAAGTTTTTAAACTTTCTGGTATAAAGAGGTAGTGGAGGACTCAACTCTTTGAACAACATTGGAATGGGTTTCAAAATGCTTAAGCACCTTCCGCTTAAAGGGAGTAAGAGATAGAGTAGATGTAACAGGAGCACTGGTTCTAATTCCTTCTACTATAGCAACCCTTGCCCTGACTGCTTCTTCAACATCCTTATTTTCCTTTTCCTCTTGAGTAATCATACCTTCCTCATGCACTCTCGTAATCAATCTTGAATCAAGCCTTTTCAAAATCCTCATGCTTAGAAGCATCCTTTCATAAATGGACTTATTGTGAGGTAGCTTTTCTAGCACTATGTCCTTTTCTTCAAACTCTTCCTCAGATTGGGGGATAACCTTCATGAATTTTACAATCTTTGTGATGTGGTGACCCATTACAAAGTCAATTACCTTGTCCACTTACCCATCAATTCTTTGCATCAAAGGCAAGGGAGTATTCACCTTTTGTTTGCTCTTTATGCATAAGAAGTAGAATAGATTAGTTATGGTACAAATTCCATTAGATTGACCTCTTCATTTATGTTTCAAGTGATGAACCTGTGGGCAATCCTTAAGGCTTGACTTTTTATCTTGGAAGCCTTCTGTTATTGCTATTGTAGTTACTCCTTCCATCAACAATGGACTTTCAGAATTAGTTGACATCAACCTTGAAGGTTGAAGGAGGCTATGTTAGTCCAGATATTGTAGCATTAAAGCACTTTGCCAAGTCATTTAATTTGAGGGTGTACTTATTTCCAACTAACCTAAATTTTATTAAGCCTTCTTAAGCATACACATCATAATCACTTCCCAACACCTCTAAAGGGGTGAGGAACTCCACAGTGAATTCTAGGTAGGAGGGTTCTTTGAGATGGCAAAATATTTCTCACCCTATCCCGATAATTAGCTCTTCCACCTTTTCAATTAGCCCATATCTTTATAGGTCATTCCATTCTAAGAATTTGTCACCTCTAAGAAGTCTCTTCAGTAATTTAAGAGCTAGTTCTTTCTCCTTTTAACTATTGGACATGACAGTTACCATGCTCTTGTAAGTGCTCTTCAGACAACGATGGTAGTTGTTCGCAATGGCTATTGGGCAAAGAATAACGATTGTTGGATATTCGCAACGATCATAAAGACTAACAAAATCAAAATGAGGAACTTATAATTAACACAACGACCATTAGGAGAAACACAACGGTTGTTGGCTTTTTTCAAATAAAACTTAGTTCAAAACATTTTTAAAACTTAGCTGATGAATGTTATTAATCAAACTCAATGATATAGTCATGAATTCAATTAACATATGGATAGTTTGATCAATATCATACCTAATTAAAATCTTTAGTTATTGAATCTTAAGACTTTAATGGTAATCAATTCAAACAATAATGATCAAATAACTCGCAATAATGATCATAAATAAATTAAGAAGAGGAAGAAGAAAAGCCTATTTGAAGCTAATCCAAGGTATTTCCATCAATCATACCAAATTCTCTTTTGATGAATTGCATCCTTTGATCACAAAGATGCTTAGTAAAAATATATGCCAATTGATAGTTATTTATCAGTAAATTCTAACATAATATTGTCATTACTAGCTTGATCTCTAAGAAAGTGATGTATAATGTCTATATGTTAGCTTATAGAATGTTGTATGGGATTCTTAGATAAATTAATGGTGCTAATGTTATGAATGACAAAGTAAGCTACTTTGTAATCATGAAGTTATTGTTTCATCTATAGGATTTGTACACAACAAAGCCAACTGCCACATACTCAGCTTCAACAGTTGATAAAACAACTAAGTTTTAGTTTTTACTACTCCAAGACACTGAGCATTGACCAAGTAATTGATATGTGCTTGAAGTGCTCTTTCTATGTGCAACCAACAAAATCAACATCAGAAAATGCATTCAATTCAAATGATAAACTCTTAGGATACCAAAGTCCTAAGTTAGGAGTAACAAGGTATTTTAGTATGTGTTTCATAACATACAAATGAGACTTTTTAGGATTAGATTGATATATAGCACACAAGCAAACGCTAAACAAAAGTGTCAAGTCTAAAGGCTGTGAGATAAAGTAGACTACAAATCATACCTCTATATAGCTTTTGGTCCATATTCTTGCTATGTTCATCTGTGCTTAGCTTGATGTTAGTGCTAATAGGAGTTTAGCATGGCTTGTTGTTTTCCATGCCGAATCTTTTGTTTAGTTCCTTTGTAGATTTAGATTGATTGATAAAGATTCCTTTTTTTCCTTGTTTGATTTGAAACCCAAGGAAGAATTTGAGTTCTCCCATCATACTCATTTCAACTTACTCTTCACTACTTTAGAGAAATCTTCATATAAACAAACATTAGTAGCACCAAGTAACACCAAATATGTTATCATCTACATATATTTGCATTAATAATAGGTCCTCTTTCTTTTCCTTAGAAAAGAGAGTTATGTCTACGAAACCTTTGGAGAAACCTTTCTCTACTAGAAAGTTGCTCAACCTCCATACCAAGCTCTTAGAGCTTGCTTCAAGCCACATAGGGTTTTGGTGAGCTTGAACACATGGTTAGAAAAGCAATGGCTTACAAAACCAATGGGTTGTTTAATATACACTTCCTCATCAATGTACCCACTCAGAAAAGCACTTGTGACTTCCACCTGATATAACTTGAAATTCATATAAGATGCAAATGTAAGTAAAATTCTAATGGCTTTAAGGCTAGCTACAAGTGTAAAGGTCTCATCAAAGTCAATTCATTCTGCTTGGCTATAGCCTTTGGCTACTAATTGAGCCTAATTTTTAACAATAATTCCATATTCATAAACTTTATTTCTAAAGACCCATTTAATTCCCATAATGGAATAATTATGAGGTCTAAGAACTAAAGTCCACACTTTGCTCCTCTCAAATTGATTGAGTTTTTCTTGCATAACAAGAACCTAATATTCATCTTTAATTACCTCATTTATAGACTTAGGCTATATAAGGAAACAAAGAAAGATTAGTATATGCTTTTCTAAAAGATGATCTAATTGTTACTCGACTTGATGGATCACCAATGATAAGATCGCTTGGATGATCTTTTATGAATGCAGTCCCTTTCAAGCTGAGTTTGCTCTTCACTAAGAGTAGGAAGAGGTGGATCTTCATTTCCTTCAGTCTTTATGTCTTGTGGCTTATCCACATTCTTTCCTTCTTTTTCAATGTTTAGCTCACTCATAAGACCTGCAAGATCATCAATATCTTCTTCTTTTCTTTAAGAAGTGGGTTAAATTCACTAAATACAACCTCCTTAAACTCATATACAATAAGTGTTCTATTGTTAAAGACTTTATACCCTTTACTGGTAGTAGAGTATCCAATGAAAATTCCTTCATCAATCTTGGAGTCAAATTTGTTATGGTTATCTTTAGTGTTTAGAATAAAATACTTGCAACCAAAGATTCAAAAGTATGTAATTTTCGGCTTCCTATTGTTCCATAATTCATAGGGAGTTTTCTTTAGTAAGGGTCTCACCAAGATTTTATTTAAGATATAGCATGAAGTGTTTACAGCTTCAGTCCAAAAATACTTAGGAAGATTATACTCATTTAACATGGTTCTAGCATGTCTTGAAGAGTTTTATTCTTCCTTTTTGTCACGCCATTCTGTTATGGTGTTCTAAGAGTTGAGAAGTTATTTGAGATACCATACTCATCATAAAAATGTTGAAACTTAACATTCTCAAACTCTTTTCCACGATCATCTTTAATAGAATAGACTTTCAAATCCTTTTCATTTTGAATTCTCTTAGCAATGGTCTTCAAATCATCAAAACAAGAATCCTTGTGAGGAAAGAACAATACCTAAGTGTATTTATAGTAATCATCTACTATAACGAATACATAATGCATGCCTCCCAAGCCATATACTCTAGTGGATCCAAATAGATTTGTGTGAAGTAATTGTAATGGTCTAAAAGAACTTACCTTATTCTTGGCTTTGAATGAAGATTTGATTTGTTTACCTCTTTGACATGCTTCACAAACTCCTTCCTTTGCAAACATGATTTCAGGTAAACCTTCAACCAAGTTTTTTCTTTTTAGCTTATCGAAGAGTTCTAAGTTAGCATGTCTTAGTCTTTTATGCCAAGTTTTACCTTCATCCACTATAGAAAACACTTTGCATTGTGGTTAACGAAGGAATTTAAATCAATCACATAAATATTATGAACTCTTTTACCAATGAACATAATTTTATTGCCACTCATCCTTAACACATAACATGCTTATGGTTCAAACATAACTCTAAGGCCTTTGTCACACAACTGACTTACATTTAGCAGATTATGTTTGAGTCCATCAGTAAGTAGTACTTTATCAAGGATAGGTGAGTCATCATTCTTACTAATTTTACCTATGCTAATGATTTTGGCTTTGCCATTATCTTCAAAAGACACATTTCTAAGTCCTTTAGTTTTCTCTAATTATGTAAGGAACTTCATTTCTCCTGTCATATGCTTTGAACATCCACTATCAAAATACCACTCTTGCTCTCCAACTTAGGATTCATGCACATCTGTAAAACAAAGAGAGTTGTGTCTTAGGTACCTAAACCTTCTTAGGTCCTAAGGGGTTATCTTTTGACAACTGCTCATCATGCCTTATAGTATGGCAGTAATAGACAATATGGTCATATTTACCACAGTAAAAATAGTCTCCATTAAAGTGAGCTAGTGTCTTACTTCTAGGTGAATAGTGTCCATGAGACTTGTAACTCCTTTGAGCAATGTGCCTAGGAGTGTTTCTCATGTGAGGCATTCTCTTGTGTTGTGTATGTCTATATTCATAATTGTGCCAATTTTTGTGTCTTTGCACACTTTACCTCTTAGGCTTGTATGAATGGTACATATAAGCATAATTTTCTCTAAGAGAAGCATATCTCAATTGTATGTGAATGTGTTGAGACATACCCTTTGTGCCATTTATCTTAACATTTCCCTTTTTAGGGACTTTTGACATTCTTATAGGGTTAGAAACACTATCTTCCTTAATATTAACAAAGATTATTTTGGAAGTAGAAGGAGCAGTTAAAATAAAGGCATTGTAACCTAATCAATGCTTGATGGATAGGCTCCTTTGAACCTTAAGGATTGAGTTTAACTTCTCCTTTCCTTTAGTGAACTTGTTAAGGCTTTCCTTAAGCTTAAGGTTATCAACTGTGAAAGACTCAACCTCCTTAGCAAGAGTCTCTTGACCTTTAGTATAATCTTTTAAAGATTTGTTCCCTTTCTTAAAAAAAGAGATGTTAGCCTAGAGAATCTCAACTTTCATAGTGATTATAGAATACAATTCATCTCTAGAGTAAAAATCAAAAGGATAGGATTTACCTCTTTGTTAGCATCATTTTCACTTTCATTTTTTGATGATTGTTCTCTTGAGGATTCATCTAATTGTTCCTCAGTTGCCATAAGATAAAGGTTAGCTAATTCTTTTCTTGTTTCCTCCTGATTAGGTTTTAAGTCACTAGTATCATCCCAAGTAGCTTTATAGACTTCCTTTCCTTTATTGGAGGTGTGTTTTCTCATAGGAAAATGTCTCTTCTTAATCTTGAGACAATTTGATTTTATATGCCCCTTCTAATTGCATCTATAATAAATGAGTTGACTCTTACTACATCTCTTATTGTATCTCCTTGCCCTTTTATTCTTTTGGTTTGAAAGGAATCTTTTTACTTTATTGGTGATGAAGGCAAGATGCTCTTTTTCACCACTATCTTCATTATCATTAGAAGAGGAAGATGTTAGTAAATAATAAATAGATGAAGATTTAGAATGTACTTCTTTAGCTTTTAATGCCAATTTTTTCTTTCTCATTCATGTATTTTCTGCTGGCTTTTCTAGAGTAATTTCTTGAGCCAATAGCTTTTCCATAAGCTCATCAAGTGATAGGGCTTCCAGCTTGTTAGCTTTCTCTATAGTAGTTTTCTTAGCTTCCTACTTATCTTTGGAAAGTGTTCTCAAAATTTTTGCTATCATGTCCTCATTTGAATAAGGCTTCCCCAAAGTTTTGAGAGTGTTTACAATATCTATAAATCTATTGTACATTTCAATAATAGTTTCACCAGGTTGATTTACAAATGTTTCATACACGTATGTGTGCATTTATATCTTTTTCTTCTTAACTTCACTAGTTCCTTCATGCTGAGATTGCATTGTGTCCTATATTTCTTTAGCTAATATGCACATTTGCAATAAGCATATTGAGATTTATGGATTGTACAAACGAGAACATGCATTGCTTATCTATTATTTAGGTTAGCCTTCTTCTTTATAGTAGTCCATTCACTTTTTGGCTTCAGTAGAATAACTTCTCCAATTAGTTTTGTTGGAACTTTTCTTCCCTCTTCAACAATGTCCCACAAATCAATGGTTTCATTGTCAATAAATATCTTTATATAATTCTTCTCGTACCCATAATCATCTCCTCTGAAGAATGATGGCTTTTGGATGGATTGTGATTCTCCATGACTTGCCATGATCTTTGCTCTGAGCACTTAAGCTTTAATGAAAAATCTAGCTATTATACTAATTGTTGTTCCTTGATGCCCTAGAAAGGGAAGTTGAATAGGGCAATGGGAAGAAATTTGAAATAAAAACTAAATGCAAAAATAATGAAGAATCATGACAAGAAATTATAGAGGTTTGGCATAACTTACCTACATCATTTCCTCTAGTATACCTACTAGAGCCTTTATTATCAAGATAGTTTTAGGTGCTATCAACCACCTTTATAGTAGTAGTTGTTGAATACTACCAAGCCATTACAAGTAGACATACGCGTGCTACTAAGACTTTATCCCAAAGTAGTTTCTAGGTACTACTTTAAATCTTTCACAAAGTATGATTTTTGGATCTCCTAAGATCTATTAACCAAAGGTTTCCTAAAAAAAAAATTACAACTTTAAATATGAGAATAACACTCTCACTAAAGGAATAAAACACTTTAAAGTACACTCACAAAGTATGCTTGATATGGTTGAGAGTATTGAGAGAAAGATTGAAAAACTTATTCTTCAAACTCTATTTTTAAAGATAACACTTGCAAGCTTTAACAATGATCGTCTTTTGATAGTTAGATCACTCTTGATTCACCCTTTTTATTTGAAATTTGCTTACATAATAAAGTACTCGCTTAATGGAACATTTTTTTTGTTTCTGTTGATAATGGTTCCTTTTATAGGTTGAAATAAAAAAACTAACAGTTAAAAATAAGGCTGTCACTTCATATCATAAATGTAGACACTCAACATCTATTAAAAATTCTCCACGCCTGTTATTGAGTATCAACCATCATTGATATCTTAAAAATGAGTGATTGTCAAGCAAAATACAACTTCAACGATCGTTGGTACTAATGAAACTCTCGTTGGAAGTATCTGTTTAAGAAAAGTTTGTCTTAACACTCATTTTTTTACTTTCTCATTTGTTTATTCAACTAATGTCAATAGCTATTAGGAATTCTCAATGCCTGTTGGAGTTCAAAATCAATCCTTATTGAGATTTGAACAATGCCCATTGTCGATTTTCAAGAAGATGTGAACTTAATACGTTTTTTTTTAAGATCTTTTACGGTACTTCAATGGTTGTTGCATTATTGGGAGTCTCTCGTTGGAGGGTGTAGAAACTTTAGGTCAAACTAAGAAGCTTTTCCAATACCCATTGGTAAGAGCCAACACCCATTTTGAGATCTTGAGAGTTTTGCTCAATTCCAGTCACTTAGTCCAACACCTATTGCAAAAATGCAACACCTATTGAAAAATCAAGAACCAAATTGCAATGACCGATATGAAACTTAATGTCCATAGCCCATGTGATTGAGTTATCTATCGCCTTTTGTAGTAGAGGATAATGCCTATTGTGTTACACCCATTGCTAGAGCCAAAATACTTGTTGAAATATGGCAACACTTGTTAGACTATTAAGCTTAGCTTACTTGATCTTTACTCTTTAAGACTTAGAGTTTTCAAACATAAATCTTTCTTTAATCATCATGGTTTAATGAATTGATGTCTCTGCAAGAATTAACATAGATAACTTCGACAAATGTTAGCTCTTAGATGTTTTTGTGATCATTAAAATAAGACTTGGAACTAAAGGTTCAACATAATTGATGTTAATCTAAAAAGTATAAAATATTATAGCCAAACAGGTTTATGAATTGAGCTAGTACTTTTTCTAAGTGGAGGACCAACATAAGTAGATAAAAGTGAAGAGTTAGAAGGGATATATTGAGAAGTAGGAATTGGTATATGAGTAAGAGTTGATTTGGGTAAAGAATGAGTAAGCAAAGAAGCAAGATCAGGTATATTAGGAAGAGGTGAAGGAGAAACAAGTTGTATAAAATGAATAGGTATATTAAGATCAATATTAGGAGAAATATAGGGCAAAGGAACAAATATGGGTGACATATGAGAATAAGCATTAATAGCATATGGAAAAATGTGTTCATAGAAAAGAATGTCTATAGATGTGAAAATTTTGGAAGTTTAAATTTAATAACTTTATAACATTTACAATCAATAACATTACCAAGAAACACACATTTAATAGACCTTGAGTCAAATTTGTCCATATAAGGAAGTAAATTAAAAGCATAACATACATAACCAAACATTTTAAGATGTGTAAGATCAAGGTGCTTAACATATAGTAATTCATAAAGATATTTTAATTAAAATATTGAACTAGAAGTCTGTTAATAAGGTAAGTGGCATGAAGAATACATCCAAACCAAAAGTGTTTGGGAAGAGAAGATTGAAATATGAGGGCTTTTGTTATATCAAGCAAGTGTCTGTGTTTTCTTCTAGCAATGCCATTTTGCTATGGCATATAAGGACATGTTATTTGGTGTAAAGTACCTTCATATTGTAAAATTTGAGTACATTGACAATTGACAAATTTAGTACCATTATCTATTCTAATAGATTGAATGCAGTTTGAAATTGACTTTTAACCATTTGAATAAAAGTATGAATCATTAAAAATGTTTGTATTTTTTTTGACATGAGATAGGTCCATGTAGCTTGGGAATAGTCATCTACAATGGTTAAAAAAACATTTGGCTCTGGTGATTGAAGTTATATGATATGGGCCCCAAACAACCATGTAAATCAACTCGAAAGGTTTAAGTGTCTTAGAAGTACAAAGTGGGAATGGTTATATAGTTTTCTTAAATAAAGGATAAATATCACATTTAAAAGACTCAGAAGTGTGATTTTATGAACTAGCAATATGTTTGATTTTATTAATAAAAATATGCCCTAATTTTTTATGCCAATCGTGAAGAGAAGAGTTGCAATGAGAACAATTAACAAAAGAAAAATTCTCAATATTAATTGGATCAATAGAGAATATGTTAGTCACATATGAATCATTAGAATGATGTGATGAAGTAGTTAAATGATGAAGAAAAGTGGTTATATTGCTTTCATTAAAGCTATTAGAATTAAGCAGATATAGTCCATTTATCAACTAACCAACTGGTACTATGATATCAGTCTTCATGTCTAAAAATGACATCCAAAATCATAACAAAAAAGTTTAAATGAGGAGGATTGCAAGAATTTAGTGACTGAAAGAAAACTAAAATGAAAATCTAGTTTATGAAAGACCTGTTTAAGTTCAAATACATTAGATAAAGGAACAAGACCTATGTGTGCAACAATGCTTATGTTTCCATAAGAAAAGTATATACGAAATGGTTTAGGCAATTGCTCTAGCATTTTGAATAAAGTTTTGGTTGGGGTCATATGGTATATGGCTCCTATGTCAATTATCGATAAACCTTTTTCCATAAATCTAAGACCACAAAATATAAAAAATGAAAACTTGCCAGCAGAACTATCTGTATTTGGATTATACACTATAGCTAGACCTTTATCTTGGAACACCTTTAATATCTTTTAATGTAGATAGCTAGACCTTTATCTTGGAACATCTTCAATATCTCTTGATGTAGCATATGTAATCATTGTTTCCCAATCTTCATTTACAACTAGCTTGGTTGTCATATTTTCCACTAAAACAATGGTGTATCTTCTATTTTTACTGGTGTTGTAGTCACTTGAGTAACTATCTTATTAGGAATACTATCTCTGATTTTTTATCCTTTGTACTAATCAATATATTCATTTAGCCTAAAACCCTCATCCTTAACATGCCCATTCTTCTTGCAATGAGTATAATATGTAGAAGGATCTTTAACTTTTCTACTAGGATTACTAGGATTGAATGTTCCTTTAGCAAAAAAATGTAGCATTTCCAGTTACTGAATTTATGATATTATAAGTTACTTGCCTCTATGATTCAACATTAAGTAACATGAATTAAACTTTATTAACAGATAATAATGGATTCATCAATAATATCTTGCTCCTAACAGCACTATTAATTTCATTTAGACCATGAGAAATGTTGGACTAGGGTGGTTAACCCTAAGTCTTGGACCTGTTTTGATCTTGACAAAGGGGATTGATCAATTCTAATGTTTCAAATTTAGTAGTGTTTTTCCGTTTTGAGTTAGTCTTTACATTGGAAGTTGGATGGAGTTAAAAAATCTCGAAAGTAAGTTAGTGCCTTCTAATTTGCAATCGCAAACGAACTAGACCAAGGCAGGTTGACAAATTGGATAGATGTATTCATGGGCCACTTCTCTGTAGTGACCAATTCAAATCATGCCTCAGTCGCGACTACGAATTTTGAAGTAACTTAAGAGGGAATCAAGTCCACAACCATAGCTTGACAAGTGTCCCAGGTAGCTATTGGAAAACAAAAATCATGATGGGAACTAGTTGGTAATGACTGCGAACCTAAAAGAAGAAGATGAACACTTTTGGAAGAGAAATTCGCGTCCTCAATCGCGTCCTGTACAAAAGAAATCGCGATCGCTACTTTTGAGAGTAGGTGAAAGGCAACGACTATACTTTCCTATTGAACTAATGAGAAGTTGCCATGTGGACTAGCTGTTAGACACCAATGGGGTTTTTCATATGGAATTTGGATTTCACGACCGCTAACGAGTAGTAGCGACTGCGAATTAAGACTGTCAAGCATTTAATGCGAAAATTTGTCTAGCACACTTTGATGATTTTGTACCAGTTTTATTGTAATGTCTCTTTGGTGGGTAGAGGCTATAAATACCTCACCAAAAAGATGTAAATGTAAGAGAATTAATAACTTTGTACCCAAACTCTTGCAATTTCGCTACTCAATCTTTTCTACTATTTAAGTCATTATTGGGTGTGAGCATAAACACCAATTGTAATAGGTTGTAGTGTGAGTCTGTCAAAATACTAAGATAGATTATTGTGTGAGCCTTCAAAACACAAGTGTAAAAGTTTAGTGTAAGCTTGAAAACACCTTTGATAGATAGTGGAACACCTAATTCCTAAGAATTGAGGAGTGGACGTTGGGTATACCCGAACCACTATAAATCATGTGTTTCTTTTATATTTATTTCTCTTCTCCCTTTCTTGTTTTAATTTTTATACACCAATAAAACCCCCCCTTCTTGATGCCTAGGGCCAACAAGTGGCATCAGAGTCAAGCTTCACA